>JAGFPH010013281.1:2136-27007 GCA_018207615.1 Philaenus spumarius
AATTTTTAAGGGTATATAGCGTACATAGCGTGTTAAGGGGGTCTGAGCAGAGTATGTTAGCAAAGTTTAATCAAAATCGTTAGAGTCGTTTTGGAGTAAATACCAAAAATTTGCTAAAAACTGGTCCCACGGTAAGACACCAACTCCGATTTGCTTCAAATTTACATGGGTTAAATTGTTTACGTGTTTGAAGATATCCTGTAAATTTCAGCTTGATCCGTCCAGCCGTTTGCCCTGTGCACTCCGGACACACACACACACAGACACACAGACACACAGACACACAGACACACAGACACACAGACAGACCAATTGCCAAAAATGCATTTTTTGGACTCAGGGGGCCTTGAAACGTAAAGATATTATGAAAACTCGACATCGAATTTTTGGGTCGATCGCAATACTTACCTTACCTAGTATAGGGTAAGGAAAGTAAAAATCCGTACTAGAATGAACCATTTCTGGGGTTTTATCTTTAAAACAAATTTAGGACAATATTCTGCACATTTTGTTATTATACACGACCTTACAGTCGTCTGGTTCCTCCAAAATCGATCAAAACGTAAAATACAATATAAGTTCCCGGTGAGAATCCACGTGGGGGATTTTATCATCGTTACAAACAAAACGATGCGGTCCATAATCTGAGAGTGCAGTGCTCTGCCAGCGGAACGAAGCAGTGCCTGAGAGGGGGCTGGAGGCTAAGATGCATAGAAATTCTACTAATATATTTCGTACACGCAAGGAGCTATTCAGTACCTCCGTGAGTAGACCAATTTCTCAAATGGGTGAACCCTAAAACGTAAACTTAAGTTTGGAAATTTGCTCAATACTCTTCACGAAGAACAGCTTTTACTTTCTCACTATACTATAGTATAGAGAAATTATAGTGATCGCAAAAAAAATCGATATTGAGATTTTTGTGGAAATATCCGTTTTGGGACCCCCTGAGTTCAAAAAAAGTGGTTTTTACAAAATGTCTGTCTGTATGTCTGTATGTAGACAAAGCTAGAGAGAAAACTATTCGATCGATTTCAACCAAATTTTCACCAGACATGTCCAGTACGCCTGTATAGATGCACGAAAAAGGGTTTTGAACAATTTTGAAAAACAACCCCCTTTTTGGCCAAAAAAACCCCAAAAATACAGTTATTATTTTTTTATAAGGCTCTAACGATTTTTATAAAATTAGGCTTATTTGTAGCCTTTAATGTGCCCTACCATATACAAAAACCCGCATCTTTCTAAAAATTCTCGTTTAGCTAATAATAATAATAATAACTGATTTTTGGGGGTTTTTTGGCCATAAAGGGGGTTGTTTTTCAAAATTTTTCAAAACCTTTTTACGTGCATCTATAAAGACCTAATTGACATGTTTGGTGCAAATTTTTTCGAAATCGATCGAATAGTTTTCTCTCTAGCTAATAATAATAATATTTATTAGTTAATCGCCTACTTTAATAAAAGTATACAAAGCTAGAGAGAAAACTATTTGATCGATTTCAACCAAATTTTCACCAGACATGTCCAGTACGCCTGTATAGATGCACGAAAAAGGGTTTTGAACAATTTTGAAAAACAACCCCCTTTTTGGCCAAAAAACCCCCAAAAAATCAGTTATTATTTTTTTATTAAAAAACGGCTCTAACGATTTTGATAAAATTTGGCTTATTTGTAGCCTTTAATGTGCCCTACCATGTACAGAAACCCGCATCTTTCTAAAAATTCTCGTTTAGCTAATAATAATAATAATAACTGTTTTTGGGGGTTTTTTGGCCATAAAGCGGGTTGTTTTAAAAAAATTTCAAAACCATTTTACGTGCATCTATGAAGACCTAATTGACGTGTTTGGTGCAAATTTTTTCGAAATCGATCGAATAGTTTTCTCTCTAGATAATAATAATATTTATTAGTTAATCTCCAACTTTAATAAAAAAACTCTCCTATCCCACCATTACAAGTCACAGTGAATCTGTTTAGTAATTTAAATGTATTTGTGAGAAAGTATGTGCCAGTTCCTGGTACCGTTTATTTTATGTTAGGTTAATACTAATATAATAATAAAAATACAAAATAATGTATGTGTGGATAACTATATTATTCTAGCGTAGCTGGAACGCATGGACCAATTTCAACCAAGCTTTGTACACATGTGACTTACAACCTGGAAAAAAATATTTTTTCTGTAAAGCACCCATACTCTAAGGATGAAGTACTTTAGGGAGGCATGATATATAAAACAATCGAAAACAGCTGCCATTAGAGTCAAATACAAGGTCACTAATAAGAATATAGACAATCCAAAAATATTGCAATTAATATTTTGTGTAGGAAAAACTAAAAATTGTTGCGTAGTACAGCACGGATAATCAAGCTCGTACATACAGGTATATATACAAAATGTTCTTTAACTTTTAGGTTACACATTTTCGGTTTACGTTATTGTTCCTACAATCTGTAAAATGAAAACAGTTCGTTACGAATAAATCGATTGTTGTTCCTATACATACTATTGTACGTAGAAGTATTGGAAAGGATCGAACGTATGCTTTTTTGATAATCCAAAGCTTAATTTCCTTCAAGGCAGGAAATTGGAAACATCTCCAAGGGCGTGCCCGATAATGTAGCCTACTTGCTGCACGCCATCGCTAATATTATTCGATCTTTCCCAATCACATACCCAGTTTACATGCCTTGGCGTAGCGTTTTTTTTAAATACAAGTGTAGTTTTAGGCAGACGAAGTAGGTGCAATCGAGAAATTGTAAAATTCTCACTAACAGGTTTTTTGTTTCTACTTGAAAATCGACCTGTATATTAGATTATTTACTTTGCCCGAACAAAATATGAAATTCTTTCTAGCTCTTTACAAAAACAAGTATTGCACTATTTCAAAATATCTAATTTGTTTACAAATTAAGTTTTCCAGCTTTGAGTTTTTATTTTACGTCAGTTAGAATAATGAAGACTTATAATTCTTATAAATAACACCTAATAATAATTTAACTATTTAATCAAATAAAAAATCGAAAGTTAACACTTTGTGCTCGTAATTCATTCATAGCATATATCGTTCCTCTAAATACGCCGCAGTCAGGGTCACCGGCTGTGCTAACAACTTACAGTAAGCTTCGTAGTAAACTTACAGTAACAACTCTTAAAAAGGCTTCGATTTTGTCAGAGTCGTTTTTAGATTCTTTCACTATCCACATTTCTTCTGCTTATGGTTTTAATCTATCGTTAGCGGTTAAACCAATAAAGATAGAATTTTCACGAACTTTAGTCAACTATCTTGTTCAATCACAGATCGGAGGGATTTTGAAACCCATGATAAAACTTAGTTAATTTAGCCTAATACGACAATAAAGTTCTATTTAAATCAGATAAGTAGTTTTCAAGTTAAAGTTTTCCAGGAAGTTTTTTACTTTGTGAAAACAAATCCATACATAATGCTGTCCATTTTAATTCTACCACCACTCCAGAAGAACAAGATTTAGAGCAAACTTTTAATAGGGATTTCACCTATTATTTAGCGACCATTAAAAAATATTAATCTGAAATTTTGCAATATGTTTTTTTTTTGTTTGTTTCAGAGTTCACTAAGTAAAGTATACTTATCCGCCAGTTTTCAAATCTAGAATGCTCTATCTTTTTATAGGTGGATTTGAAAATATCTTAGTATTAAATTAAAAATGTCTAATATTTGTTTTTCTTAAATTTGTTTAGTGCAAAAAATGATTTTTATTTTAAAATTATAAAATTTTGAAAAATGATTTTTACTTTATAATACAATCATTGCCAAATATTTACTGTCACTCACGTGAATAAAATGCTTATATAGTTGGCTAAAAAAAAACTTAGAAAATTGAATTTGCTTTATAAATACGAAAGTTAATTATGTTCTACCATGAGGTCAAATTATCAGATTAGGCTTTGGCGGTTTTGGTTAGGGAATCTCCGCTAGGTCAAAGGTTAACGCTCACGAATGTTATATGCCTACCTACAAACTCACATAATTGTTCAAGCTATACTTCCTGGAGACGGGGAAAGGAGGTTAGAGTTTTGCAGTCATTCACACTTTGTCTATAATTTGGGCAAGTGAAACAAATTTTATCTTTGGTTTTTTGTTAAACTGAACACCACTTCCGATAAGTGATAAAACTGCCCATGTTTTGATGGTGGCGTACTAGTTCGACTTGATTTGCGAACACAAAACTGATTAAACAAAATATACATATCTGTGGACTTTTGGAACGTAGTTAATATTGTGTTTAGCTGTATAGCAGAGCCTTCAGACAGAACCTGTTACCGTCTTTCCGTTCATCTTTCCAGACGTAGTTTCAAGTATTGACAACCGGCAACTTCACAGTGAATAATGTATTCAGTTTTAGTAGGCCACATTCCACTTCAACTAATGTATGCAACAACTTTACAACATGCATAAATTCAAGTTATGTAATCCGCACGATGCACGGAAGCGATGTTGCAAGTCTTGTTATTGAAATGGAAAATCTTCCCAGGATTTAAATACTAAATATTACTACTAATGTGTTCATTACGTGTGTATATAGCCAGGTCTATAGCCCTGGTATATAGCTGTCATACCGTCTGCGCCTGTATACAAAAAAGAATCGTATTCATTAGATCGAAAATAAACGAAATGAAATGACTCCTAAATATTTTATGCTTTGTGTCATGGTGTGTAGATTTTCTAATTAAAATCTTTAGTATCTCTACCTACAAAATAAACTTAACATTGCCATCTAATTTCACGGTTGTTGCTGAATTAAGCGGTTACAGATATAAAATGATTCTGTAGTGCGCGGAGGTAATTCAGGGTCATTCGTGTCAAAAGAAAAAGCTTCGCCATCCGCTATTATGTTTTTTTATTAAATAATTTATATCTGTAGAATGGTTTAACCGATTGAGATGAAATTTTCACTTTACTCGTCAATGTAAAGTTTTAGTTTGAAAAAAACCTTGAAACAATAACCCGTCTCAAAATAGCAGCTATTTAACTTTTTTAAACGAAAAACTAAAATTATAAATTAAATATATTATAAATTATGAAGTAAACTTTTATTGAGTAATTTTTTGTAGCCAGTTTAATTTCCAATCGAAAGGTATAACTAAGGGTAACTGTAAAACCGCAACAAAGTGTAGGCAGTCATTAATTTGCTTGATCAATTAATTAAGTTGGACCTGTTATATCTTAGATAGGAAATGAAATGAGCGAAAAAAAATTACCCACGCCGTTTTTTTATAAATATTTACTGTTTTTAAGTTATTTTCATTAAAAATATTTAAACGGCCTCCATTTTATTGGAAAAATGTATTACTTTTTCAAACTAGGGCTTTACGTTGCTGAGTAACGTCCAAAATTTCAACTCAATCGGTTAAGTCGTTCTAGAGGTATAAATCATTTAGTAAAAAAACAAAAATGGCTGATTGGTGGTAAAAGAAGCGTTTCTGGTATTTTTTTGCTTTACGTGATACCACTTTATTGCTATTTTGAAATACTAGAATGTTTACTTTTTGGGCCTTACATGAGATTATTAGGTGCATTACTATTATTTCTAGACTAATCGGTTATTTATACATAGCAGTGACATTTACGAAATGGGTTTAAAATTTTCCGCAATTTTTCGAATTTCGGAGAATTTATTTGTTATGACTTACCTTCAATATACATAGAACATTATCAGTTCTGGATATTCCTGAAGGTGTTTCCAATTTTTCACAATTTTTTAATTTTCGCTTTACAAACAAAAACCAAAGAAACTTTTCTTTAAGTGTCGGGGTTTTAACTTAAACGGTTCCCAACTTACAATAAAGTGGAGTTTTCCACATTTCTGTAATTTTAAACTACCTGAAAATATACTTCTTGGACCTTGTTTACAGTATAAAAGAATCATTAGTAGGTATAAAATATAAATTTTCTGGCTTAAAATGTTAGACACAAGATAGTAACGCCTTTTTGGATGGGATTTCCAATTTCTACATGTTATAGAATATTTAAAAGTTTATATTTTGAGCCTTTACCTACAACATATTGAGACAATTGAACTACATTTCATGTTTGAAGTTTAAGGGTCTTCTTCAAATTGCGTAAAAAAGCGAAAATATATACTCCGTATCGTACAAACGTATTTCGAATGCCGTTTTTCAACTTTAAAAGCTGTTAAACCTCTTAAATTCTTCTTAAAGGCTATGTGGTTTTTGTCTTAGACCTCATAATTGAAATAAATTGACGGAAACTCCTTTAAATGAGTAAACGTTTGATATTTTAATGCATATTTGGGCGGTTTAAAACAATATTTTTCATATTTTAAGGCCACGCGTAAAAAACATAAAACCTTCTTCATAGTTTAGAGTAATTTACCTGATTATTTATTTGTAAATATAATCCGAAACACGATTGTTTCAACAATCTCACTGCTTACAATTCAAGCTGGTTTTGACTCTACTATCTAACCTAAAAGTTGACTCTTTCACTCACTCTTCTGTTCATACTTGATTTTGCTCAGAGTAGGGTGAAAATAAGCAGACGCTTTGAGTTATGTTTTTAGTCCAGCGTTATTCGTCCCCCGCACCATCACAAGGTCTGTATTTGGTCTGATAAGGACCAATTTGATCAAAATCGTTCGGTACACTCGGAGTCTTCCCCAGGTTGAAGAAGAGAAATCACGGACATATAGTAACGGATTTTTCTGACGGGTTTCCACTTTCCACCCTTTTTAATATAAGAAAATGTTTTTCTTAGTCTTTACGTACGATACAATATGAATATTATTATCAAATTTCGCGTTTGTAACTTAATCGCATAAAGAGGGTAGGCCTATTATAATAGCTATGGCTTTCCGCAGGAGTTCTCGCTGTGTGGATTGGGATTCGGAAAATGTCTTTCTACGACATTTACTAAAATGAATCTCGGAGGCGGATTCACTTTCCACACAGCAAACACATAATATATGAGATAAAAAGTCATATTCGCTAAACAAGCACCTTAAAATGTATACTACTAAGATTTATTAACATCGGAAATTTAAAAAAATGAGCAAATTTGAGTTTTTCGGAAATTTTTGTATGGCTTAAAATGGAAACTTTTAGTTGCTCCACTAGTAGGTGAACTCGAGGAGAACTTTTGATTTAGGCTGTATTTTGATGTATTGGTGAGTGAGTGACAACATAGAGCATTAGGTTAATCAGTGAATATGAGACAGAATTTAAACTCCATATAAATAATAAAATAAACACATTTTCTCACCACAAAACGGTTGATATTTAAACGCGTTTCAATAAACATCATCATCAGTGACAATTACAATCTTATAACTAACTTAATAAACGGTTCTTAACTTTATACAGGGTGTTTCAGTAAGAAACGGAGAAACTTCCAGAACGTGTTCCTCTAGTGAAAATTTAAAAAAAAGTTCATATAAACATATGTTCGGAAGTTCTTCGTTTTCCAGTTATTCACCATTTTCTTTTTTTACAAAATACTTAATAGCTTTGGGTGTAGGAAATATATTGAACGAAAATTTTCGATACATATTTGGTTTGATATCTTTTATGCGTGTACAAAAACCAAAGTTTTTCATATATTTTCAAAATGGTGGCGGTTTAACATTTTTAATGTAAAATATATCAAAACTGCTAACTTTAAAAAAATCCTTTTTTAATGACAAACATATTTTTTTTTACTATTTTTGTGACTGAAAAGGTAACTGAGTTATTGGTTAAAAACTAAAAAAATGGTCTTTGTAGTTGTCCATAGTATACAAAATGTTTAGTTTTTAGCCAATAGATACCAAATATGTATCCAAAATTTGCGTTCTATTTATTTCCTACATCCAAAGATATTAAGTATTTTGTAAAAAAAAACAAAAACAAAATGGTGGATAACTGGAAAACTAAGTATTTCCAAACCTATATTTATATGAAAATTTTTCTTTATTTTCAGTAGTAGAACACGCCCTAAAAGTTTCTCAGTTTCTTCCTGAATCACCCACAAGCAGTATCTCAATATGAGCTTGGTGTAAGTATGTAACAACCAATAAGATATTTATGTAAAAGAAGAAGAAATAAACAAAAAACTAATAAAGTAATCAAAATTAAAACAAGCCAAACATATTCAAGATCAACAGATTATATACATAATAAAACGACGTAATTATGATGAGTAAAAACATTACATTATTTAAACTTGTCATGTTCATAAAAGAAAAAAATGAATTAATTTTATTACATTAAATATATAGGCCCAAAGTAAAATTAAATTACTGGAACTTTAATAAAAATATTATCTACTTATCTAAAGCTCTCGACGAGAAAATTTTGGGAAAATTGCCAGAATTTAACATTTTTTAATTTTGGAAGCACCTTTTAAGCGGACATTTTTTTTCGATTTTTTAAATTTTTTCATTTTTCACTTTGAGCGCGTTTTGTAAGAAAACGGTAAGATATAGCAAAAATTGTTTAATACAAAAGTTGTAGAAAATTTAATTTCAGACTAACGATTTTTCATCAGATTTAAGATCCAATCATCCATTTAGCCACTATTCATCCGAGAAGGGAAGCTCCGCAAAACGTTTTTAAAGCTGGCCGGTTTCACTGATTCACTGACATTAATTATTAGGCCCTTCCCGTAATCGTACCCCCTCGACCTCATACTTGAATTAAAGCTCTCGACGAGAAACCTTTGGGAAAATTGCCAGAATTTAACATTTTTTAATTTTGGATGCACCTTTTGGGCGGGATTTTTTTTTCGATTTTTTCAATTTCTTCATTTTCCCACTTTGAGCGCATTTACTAAGAAAGCGGTAAGAGATAGCAAAAAAATGTTAAATACAAAAGTTGTAGAAAATTAAATTTCAAAGTAAAATTTTCCGTCAGATTCAAGATCCAATCATCCCTTTAGACGCTATTAACCCGAGAAGGAGCTCCGCCAAACAATCCTTCAAATTTCCTATGTTAATCTTATGGAGATAATGTTTAATGAGTTTGAGTCAGCTGCCAAATAAAACAGCTGATTTGTGCTCGGTCACCTATGTACAAACGAGCCAAAGATTAACGAGATTCTTTAGCGAATTTTCCAACTGCGAGCGAAGCGAAGCGTCCAGGGGCAGAGCCCCTAGTCTAATATGAAATTCTAACACTAAATTTAATAAACCTGATATAGTCACATACAAATAAAACATTATTATGAACGATATGCCATAGATGGATTTATATAATTTAAACAGTTATAAATTATAGTTTAAGTACTTTTTAATATGTAACAACCAATAAGATTACACTACGGGGATATTGATGTAAAAAAGAAGAAAGAAAAACAAACCAAATAAAGAAATCAAAATCAAAACAAGCCAGAAACATACAAGGAAAATACATTTATATATAAGATATATACAAAATAAAGTGATATAATTATTATGATGAATATAAACATTACATTAATTTTACAACATGCAGTTTTATTTCCACCAGAAGAGGGTGTGACTTAAGATTAGCAAAACATAGATTAAATCTTCATACAAACTAACTACTCAAGCTGGAATAGCTTTATTCAGCAGACTCCCAGAGAGAGATTTATTCTATTAAGAAAATTAAAAAATTATAAAACGTTTAAGAAGCACTTGAAGGATTTTTTAATGAGAGGTGGCTATTACTCGGTGGGTGAGTATAACAATAGGGATACATGACGAAGAAAACTATGCTCAAACCTTGTTGGTTGTTTTGTGTCTAGTTTTGAATTGTTGGGGTAAAGCCAGTTGCATTTTATTCTATAAATTTAGTTGAATTTATTAATTGATCGGTTTTTTGTTCTTTTATTTAATTTTGAGTTGTTTTCTGATATTTTGTCACTTCCTGTTCGGGTATTAATGACTGACTTTTGTATTCTAGTTTATCTATGTAAGTTATAGGTAATATAAGTTTTCAGATTTATTATTTATATACTATTATGATTCACTGTTTGTATGTGTGTATAAGTGTATACATGATTGTTGTGTGATATTTAAACAGACTTGCCAGTTACAATTTTAATATAATTCAAATTTGTTTGTACGTTTTTCATAATGTCTATGGTTATTTGTTAACGGATAAATAAATGAATTAAAAAAATTGTGATTTTCATAAAGAGAGAAAAATGTATTAATTTTATCTTATTATAAGTTTGATTTATTTGGTATCAAATTACATAACAAAAATGCCTCCACCAATAAAATTAGATTATTTTAACTTTAATATACAATATTATCTAATATCAAATTTCAAATATAAATTTAATAAACCTAATAAAGTCAGAAAAAATAAGAAGAATATATTATTATGAACAATATGATATGGTTAAAGTTGTATAACTTAAACAGTAATAAATTATCGTTAAAGTTATTTAATAAAAACAGTTAACTAGAAGAACTTGAAATACAAAAAATGTAGAAAATGTAATTTAATTTTTGTTTTGTTTTTTTCTGGTTAATAAAGAGAGTCTAGTGAGTTTATTTTTTGGGTATGTTTATAACAGGGTGGTGTTTTCTCTTCAAACAATGATTTCTATGTTTAAAAGAATTGGCGAACTAAAACTATTAAAATACCAGAATAAATCCACTCTAAAAACAAAACAAACGTCTTTAAACCTATATTCCTAATATTAAAAAAGACAAATGTTATAAAATAATAATGAGAATAATTTTGTAAATATTATGGACGGAAAATCCTGACGAAATCTTCAAAAAGTAAAATCAAAGTGTCGATTTTAAACTGTTGTTGATAAAACTATTCAAACAGGTTCCTTGGTATTAATTACCCTCTAAGCATCATTGAATAAATGAAAAGGTAATTTTACGTCCACCAGAAATTATTTCCTAAAATATTTTCAGAAAATATTCGACATTGGCATAGAAATTTGAAACAAAACCCTAACTTAAATTCACCATCTGAAATATTTATTGGTTTTGTTGAAGTCGACTGCTTATTTACTTTGCGTGCTGTTTACTTTGTCGCAAGCTTGCTGAGACTTTCTGTTATTTAAGAAAAATATTTATCGGGTGACAAACGACACGCTATATTAAAAACGAAACCATTTAAGTTTGCCCTTTATTAAGTATTCAACTCATTTCGTGTTATGTTCTGTCTAAAGTTGGAAAGTTTGTGCGATCCTTGGAAAACTAGTTAAAAATAACTTTGGTAAACCTGTGCCTACTAAGGTTAAATACCCACGCAAAGTTTATCTTGAATACCCACAACAAATTTTAATACCGGTGCTTTGCTAAGGAAAAATTTTTACTTTTTCTGCACAAAATATGAATTAAAATATTTGTCTAGTGTCACTATCCACCTCAAAGACCTCGAAAACTATGGATTTTACACTAATAACAGTAGTTTTCAGTTCTTTGTCTACTTTGTCATACCCTTTGCATCCCATTTTTAGGTGTGCTGTGGATGTTTGGGAGCATCGAAATTATGGCTCGCAAACCAGGTAGTTACAGAGCACGAAGGCCATCCCGGCAACTTCCTAGAACCAATGAATACTTAAATGTTAAGAAGCGCAGGTCTTATGGACTCAATTCTAACAGATTTTACAAACTTGGCGCCCTAAAGATTTGTAGTTGGGCACGACTCCGAGAGGAAGCGCTGGCAAACCATTTAGCGTGCGGTAGAGAGCGAGAGAGCGCGAGATAGTGTTTCTCCCCTCTCATTGGTATAACGATAATGCAATTCATTTGTACTATATTTAGATTACTTGCCGAGTGCGGCTGGCTGAACGAAGGGTTTACCCCACTCACACAAGGACAGGGAATCAAAACTTTCGCTATTACGTTATATACAATCCCAGACACAATCGCGTTTTGTTTGCTTAGAAACTAAATATAACTTATATAGATATTTTCAGGAACACAATTTGTTGTAATTATTTTCTAATTGATATTGTAAATATGACTATTTTTCTTTTAAGTTTAAATTTGCAATTGCGTATATAACTTTGTAAATAATTAAGTAATAATATATTTTGTATTGCTACAAATATATTTTGTCAGTAAATATATCTATTTCGTGTATGGAAAATTAAATTTGTATTGAGTTTATAATACTTTGTGAATAATGAATTAATAGTTTTGTTTCTCGTTTTATTGCTACACGCATATTGACAGTCCAGTTTATAAATATGATTAGTTTATACTGCAATTTCTGAAAAATAAATAAAATATAATCTTTAAATTACAATCAGTCATGTATGTAAACGTTTGTTTTAAATACCTTCCATTTGTTATACAATTGACAATTTTTTAAATACCAAGTTGGAATTATCTTCCTCAGAAAATTAAAATAAAATTGAAAAAAGTAAAACGCAAGCCGGATCCAAAATTTAATACAGAATCTTTAGTTTATTTCTCATCACGCAAATATAAAAATTATATAAAATGGTAAAAAAATTATAAAATTGTTTGAAGTGAGTCAATGTCAAAGCACTCTGCTCCCTGAAACTACATTGTTAAGCCTATCCTCGTGCGAGTTGCCGTTTGCTTTCTCTTTTACTGGAGCAGACCATTAAATTTATGCATCGTAATGTATAAAAAAAATTGTTTTTCCAAAACAAAAGAAGTTTTGAATCACTTATTAAATTATAAAAATATGTATGTCAAGTTCCATAGACAACATTTTATTTAATCAACTGGTTTTTTATTTATATAAAAAAAAATATATAAAAAAGTATTCAATCTTCATTTTTTGAATTTGTTTTTTATTTAAATGTTATATAATTTGAAAAAGATGGCAAATAACTTTGTAGCCTTGGCGAAATCTGTGATTATACAGGAATAGTCTAGTCTTTGACAATATAAACTTAATAACATTCAAATTAAAAATTGTAATGAATTATGGTCGAATTTCGACCACTGAGCCTTACACCAAGTGTTATCAACGTATGTTCATTAATAAGGGAGATGTATAATGTTATTTATTCGCCATAAAATTATATGTGCTATGAGTACGTAGATTTGCTGCCATGTGGGCTTAAAATACTTGGGTTTAAGCAAATAACAATATAATCTGGACTAATGAAGTTATTACCAAGTTTCATCAATATATGTTCAGAAATAAGCAAGATTGAACAACGTACTGTGTTTAGCATTTTAAATATCTCTGCAGTGGATTGACGTAGAACAAACTCCCTCTAACCGATGGTATTAAATGTTTTGGAGTTTTGGCCACTTGCAAGCATATTTTCAAAAACTCGTAAAAATAGTAATTGTAACCCAATTCAAAAGTGTTCCACAGCTTTTTTTATATAGAAAAAGGTTCAGAAAATTAATATTAGCAACTAAAAAATTGATTGATGTAAAATTACAAAAGTTATTGGCTCAAGATAAAAAAAATTTCAATAGGCCCTAACGGAAGAAAAATATTCAACTTTATTTCAATATAAAAAGCAGATAACATTTTTTTGTAATTTTTTCAAAATATACAAATTTAGTTATAAATAGAAGAGTATAAACATAATTATCAAATTCAAAACTTTTTTTCAGAAAATAAATGTTTTTATGTTCCTGCGACAAGAAACGCTACTAAAACAGGCCTATTTTAAAAATGAGTAGGCCGATATATTTTTTACCTCAAAATTAATTTATATTATACCAAATTGTAGAGAATAAAACATAGAATTTAACTGTATACTTGAAAATGTTATGTATCCTTTTATTTTGGTCTCAGAAATTCTAGAATGAAAGAAATTGTCTAAACGTCTGACAAATTTCACCAAAAATTATGTAAATAAAGTTATATAACACTGTAAAATATTGTTTATAATTTCTTTCAAGATAAACAAAGGTTTTGTAATTTAGTTCTAAATAGAAGTGCATAAAAATAAATATCAATTTCAAAAACATTTCAGAAAAGACATGTTTTTATGTTCCTGCGTCAAGAAACGCTACTAAAGCAGGCCTATTTTGAAAATGGAAATACGAATATTATATACTTTATTAAAAATCAAATTTATTTGTACCAAATTGTAGAGAACAAATCATAGAACTGGACTGTACAAATTTTGTACAAATTGTAAACTTCTCTTCAATTATTATATTACTAGAACCACTTGATAATTACCATAACAATGTTTTATTGTAATACGTTATTTGCAGTCACTTTAACAAAAATTAACTATTTAGATCTAACCACTATCTCTTAACTTTCTTTATCGCTCACTGGAAAATAGAAAAAAGGTACATCTGCATTGGTTGATGAATTCTGACAATTAATGTAAGAACACTTTCTCCCTCCACTTTTTTTAGTACTCATCATAAACAATAACTAACCAAATGCTCCAATACACACCACCTACAACTTCAACGGAATATACAGCAATTAATATTAAACGCCTAAATATTCATTGCCTGCCGTCTAATCATTTCTCATTTGACTGAAAATAGCTCTGCTTCATTTTCCGTCTCTTTCTTTCATATTCAGTCGCTCTCGCTCTGTATGGTCCTTACATACCAGAAAAATAGGGAAGAAAACATTGTATCTAGCGCTCTCTCGCTCTTGACCTCGCACAAAATCATACGACATCGTTCAACCGATCTTAATGTAATAATAAAGAAAACGCCTTACATTTCTTTCTTTCGTGGACTTATAAATAAACCCGTCTCGTCTAAATCATAGTTTGTACAAATTATCGATGATGTTTCTTTTACCTTAAAAATTATCTCAAGTATTGCTTACATATTGTATTGAAAAATATCATGAAAAGCATTTTAAGAATAAAATACTAACATTTAGTAAATAAATTACCTTTAAAATTTTTGCTTACACAGCCACAATAAATAGGAAAAGAGAATACAAAAGTGTAAATATTCAAAGCAAATTAAATATATATCAGCCAAGTGATAAAGTTAGAATAAAATTAATTGTAATTACTTATCAAATTACTACACCACTTCATAAATAAATTAACATTAAAAAACATATTAAACTACCAATCTTTGTAACTCTAATATTATACATTTGTCACTAATAAATAAGAAGAATCTGAGAAAAATTTATAGTAATAGATATTTGTTTTTTTACGTTAAAGCACTCAGTACCTTTTTTCGATTACAAAAAAATCTCCTACATTGATTAAGTTATTGCACCTTTCTTAAAATAAAAAACATACAAAGTTTAACAATACTGTATAGGATTACTCTTAAATTTAAAGGTGGAAAGAGAAGACAAAAAATGAAAACTCAAGAACAAATGCTTATTGTATTTAGCAAAAGTGGTGCATTTTAAATATTTACTTTTATTATGAACTTCCTTTGAAATATTAATAAATAGTCAAAGTATACAAGTTTCTATATCAACTGTAACTTTCTGTTCTTCATAGCGAACTTTTCTTCAATATCGTTAGTTCCAATATGTTCTCTGAGTATTTCTTCTCTATGTACAACAAAGATAAGTTTGAAAATCTCTCTTGAACACATAAATTCGTTTCCTTAGTTTGACTAGCCAATCGTAGACCGAGTGAGAGGGAGAGGAGAAATACTCTCTCGCTCTCCACCGCACGCTAAATGGTTTGCCAGCGCTTCCTCTCGGAGTCGTGCCCAACTTCAAATCTTTAGGGCGCCAAGTTTGTAAAATCTGTTAGAATTGAGTCCATAAGACCTGCGCTTCTTAACATTTAAGTATTCATTGCTAGAACTCTCTTCTCTCGGGCGGAACAAAAAAGCATCAAGTATTTACTTACGTTTCCAGTTGTAAACATATACAGGGTGCCGCAAGAGTCACTTGACAGTCAGTAAAAAATTATTGTAAAAAACGATGTTAACGAAAGAAGAAAGAATTTTCGCTTTAAAAACCTTTTTTATAAAAGTGGTGCTACTACAGTTATTAATGAATGTGGTAGACATTTTAATTCAAATCCATTCCTCTAAACAAATAGTGTTCGCCATACGATATAAATCTGAACAACATGGATCTGTTATGGATGCACCAAGACCTGGCCATCCAATAACAGTCGTAACAGAGAAAAATAAATTGAGCTGTGACTCAAAAATCAACCAAACGATTAGCCATTAAGCTGGAGTTATCACGAAGGTCTGTGCAAAGAATGCTGCTTAAATGTAAAGTTTACATTCCACGTTTAGTACGTCTTGAAGATGACCCAGATCGACGACTTCAGTTTTGTGAGTTGATGACTAACCAACACAAACATGATCCTCAGTTATGCAATAAAATTGTGTGGTCCGATGAGCCAATTTTAAGTTTTAAGCGGACAAGTTAACATACATATCTCTACTTACTGGTGTACTGAAAATCAAAATCTATTGTTAGAGCAACAACTCAATCAACCAAGTGTGAATGTTTGGGGGCAATATCATCATGTGGGGACTTGGACCATACTTTTTTGAAGGAACAGTGACAGGTGATACATGTTTGGATATGCTTCAAAGTTACGTAGAACTCATGACGTGTGCTGAAAACTTTCATTAAATTTACTTCCAACATTGTGGTGCTCTACCACATTATGCCATTGCAGTCCGCGATTATTTGAACGAAACTTTTGAAAAAAGAGTGATTGGTCGAAGAGCAGATATTATTGATATGCCTCCACGTTCACCAGATATGACAATAGATTTTTCGTATGGGGTGTCGTCAAGGACTCTGTTTATTCTAAAAAGCCACAGAACACTGAAGAATTGAAACATTACATGTCATATGCGACTCATTTCTTGATATGAAAAGTGATAACAAACTATGCTGCAGAGTATGTAACAGTGTTCACGGAAAACTTGAAAGATGAATTAATGAAGAAGGAAAACAAAAAAATAATTGTAAGTATTGTCCGTAATATATTAAATAAATTTAGTATTAGTTTAAAGTAGTTTCCAGATACTTTTGTGCCACCATTTATAAACTCATCCAAACATAAATACTTTTTTAAATTTATATTAATATACTAACCTAACCTATAAAAAACTGTTGGTTGCAAAACATAATTGAGCGAACGGAGTGAGCGAAGCTCTTATACTACACTCTGGCTTTTTATTTCCACAAACTCCTCCTGAACGGCTGAAGTGATCCGCACGAAATTTGGTACGGTCAAAGTAACCAACTATGGGAAGCTATGAATCTGAAATGGTCCAAATCGGACATCAGGGTTTTGCCCTACAGCCCTTTAAAGTTACAATGTTATTTTAATAGAAGAAATATTTTATTTGGTTTATTTACTGTGATTATACAGCTGTTAAAAGGATCACATTTAACTTCCGACTGTTACTATCAGCTGTTTGTAAATACAATAGTTTTATGTGCAAATGTTGTTTTGCAGCTGTTTGTAAATTCAGTAGTTTTCTGTGCAATTGTTGTTTTGTTTAAGTCAGTGGTTTGTTTACCTTAAATAACAAACCAAATAAATATCAAATAAATATTATTTAAGGGCAAAATCGATTCGTGCTCCAAAGTATTGATTAAAAAAATACTTGCTCCGCTCAATATTGCAAGCAGACAACTGCATTGCATACCTAGTTAACTGATTCTCAATTTGCTAATTTGGTTGCTGTGGTAATAAATGTAAATGCAATCAAGAAAACAGTGTTTTTTCAGTAAAGGCCTACCAAAAATTGTGTTTTTAAGCTTTTGATTCAAATCGCTTTTTTATACATTCACGTATTGACTAGGATTTAAATCACATGCCTTCAACTTTTGAGTCAGTTAGGCTGGCCATCAGCTACAATCCTATTATTTTAAACGAGCAATTCTTGTATCTATCTTTGTATCTGTCGCGGATCTCGAAAACGGCTCTAACGAATTCAAAGAAATTTTGTATTTAGGTGTAGTTTTGATTTTTAAGTACACCCATACAGTTGTATTTCGTGTAAAAACGAAATTTATTGAGAAAATTTTATTTAAAAGTTGAAAAATTTTAACATAGGGTCTTTAGGGTTGCCGTGTTGGTTACAAAATAACAACGAAATAGTAAATAAAGCGATCAAATCAGCTGTTTATAAACAAGCCAATACATACTGTTTTAGCACGTTGGAAATAGAGTGGAATAGAACTGAGATTGAGTATTATCCAAAATCAGCTGTTTATTGGATAGTTTTTAATTACTACTGTTAAAAAACAAGCTAATTTATTCTCTTTTAGCACGTTGGAATTAGAATAAATTGGGACTGATTTAACAATTTATTTTGTCAAAAAAAAAGGTAAACTTGACAAAGATGGATAAATTATAATAGTCAATTTTGTAATATAGGCCTGGCTCATTTCTGAAACATAGTATTGAGGTTATGTTAATCCTGCAATAATATTTACTATATTTAGGTCTGGTTTCAAAACTTTAGTTGACATGTTAATATATTTAAGCCTGGTTTCATAATTTTACAAACCTATGTACAAATGAGCCAAAGATTATCGAGATTCTTTAGCGAATTTTCCAACTGCGAGCGAAGCGAAGCAGCCATCTGAGGCCGAAGGCCGAAGCGGGGTTGGGACGCGAAGTGTCCAGGGGCAGAGCCCCTAGTACTGAAATAATGTGGAATAATTTTATGACGAAGAATTATATAAATCGTTACTATCTTAACAGATTAAAAAAACCTAACTTAAAACGCTAAAATAGAGACACCATTTTAAAAGTTTGTACAAAGTAAAGAATAGGTAATAAATGTGCACATAATTAAATATTTTAAAGTTTTAATTAATTAAATTCTAATATTCTTCCCTTTAGCGTAAGCATTTTTGTATTTACTAAAATTTCGACATTTAAAAAAATAATAGCCTACATTACATAGAATGACAGAAAATTAAGCATTTGAGAAAGCAAATCTATGCTTATAAATCATTTCATTTTCTTTCGACTTCTTGAAACAACTACAGTTTAAAATTACCTACAGTATAGTAATTTTATATGTTATAGCTAATTAATATTTTGTTCTGTTCTTATATTTAGGCTGAATTATAATTCACTTAGATATTACTGTGTTTTTTATTAAAATTAGTATAGAATTTGTTTGAGTAGGCCTAAAAGTAAAATACTGGTCAATGTGAAAAGCTAAAGTTAAAAATTGTTATTTACTTTAATCACAGTTTAAACCTTCAATTCATGAAAAGAATTTCTAATTAATTAAGCTGATTACATAAAATGACTATTGCAAGAATAGAAGAAAAGTATGTATTTAGTTTTGCAATTACAATATTTTGCACACGCGGAGATAATTATTCAGAAGCTGTTCATACGAGTCAATGAAAGAATAAACTGTTCATAAACATATGTCCAGAATCACTTTTTTACCAGTCATCCTCCATTTTGTTCTTTGTATTAAATAATTTATAACTTTAGAACGGCTTAAACGATTGTGTTGAAATCTTGCACGTTACTCGTCAATTTAAAGACTCAGTTTGAAAAAAATAATCAGTGGCAAAATGTAACTCCAACTGGTATTTTCGAAAAGATTTTGGAAAGTTACGAAATAAAACTGCAGACTATTTGGCAGCACTTGCGTGAGTAGTGTCGCAACTTTTCTTGCAGATGTAAACCTAGCTTAACAAATTTCTTGTCTTGCTGCGTGTATAGAATTTATCAATATTCTTCTCCCCTTTGTTGAGTGTATTCCTTCTCTACAAATTACTGGGTTGTAACAATAGCGTGTTTTACGAATGCAAATTTAAATGTTGGCCCTATTACTACTATTTTGGACATTTAAGGGTGAATCGATGTAAGGTTAAAATCTTCCCATTGTGTTTTCTGCACACCTTTCTAAACTCTCTTTGCACGTTAAAGCTAGTGATTGGTCATTGATTTTAAAATCTTCGCTTTGTGAACACAGGACTTATGAAGTAAGGGGAATGGAGTAAAAAATGGAAAAGCTAATGCCATCAGATGAGATCGAACCTACTGATGTTCGAACTGTACTTTATTGGACGTTTTACTAACTGATGTACCACAGCGTCCACAGTTTTAGAAATAGTAATTTATACAGGGTGACTTTTTGAAAACGTAGGCTACAACAGCTACTATTAAAATACGGAAAGAGATGTGCAAAATCGGGCGTAGTGAAACTGCCCCAACATGTTGGGTACTTTTGAAACGATGAAACTGCCCCGCTAATTAAAGAGGATTAGGAAGGGTCGTCTCGCAAGACTAGAAATGCTGAAATTGCCCCGAGTGCCCGGCCAGGTAGTCGCTACGGGACTGGGGAAAAAAGGGAATTATTTTGGTCCCTTCGTCCTGTCAGTTACTGCAGTCTTCTAAAACTGCCGTCGACATCAACCTAACCCCTAATAACACAACCGATTGTATTACACTAAAGTTTATCAGTTAGTAATTCCTGATATTGGTGGCAGTTATTGGAAGACTGAAGTCACTGACAGGACGCAGGGACAAAAATAATTCCCTTTTTTCCTCAGTCCCATAGCGACTACCATAATATCGCAGGGACAGGCGCTCGGGGCAATTTCAGCATTTCTGGTCTGGCGAGACGAGGCGACCCTTCTTGATCCTCTTTAATGAGCGGAGCAGTTTCATCATTTCAAACGTACCTAAAATATCGGAGCAGTTTCAATGTCCCCGCAAAATCTGATCTGGGGAAAATCTGAGCCTAAGAAAACCTATTTACAAAATCAACAAAACCCCTCCTCCTACCACCTCCTTAAAAATTTGTAATTTAAGATGAATACAAATAAATTGCAAAAACGACTTTTATGATTTTAGCGAACGAATGAGTTAGCCAATTTTTATTTTCTTACCATAGAAATTCATGTTTTTTAATAAAGGTCTTCAATTTGATGTATCATGCACAAGCTACAAGCTATATGTATCTAAGGTTTTCCCTGACGGTAAACAACTGTCCCGAGATCAGATTTTGAATATTTCTTTACGTCTTTTAAATAATAGAGGTGGTACATTTTCAAAAATTACCCTGTATACTAATGTTTGAGATAAAACCCGAATATTGCCTGAAGAGTTTAGCCTTCTCATGATAACATTGTCTGTCTAGCATAAACAACAGAATAAATATGATTTATTATTAAAAACGTAAACAAACGATCTAGTGCTGACACGCACATTCCCCATTCAACAAGTAATTTGTTATTTTGATTTTTTAAACTGACCAATGAACCTCTTTAACACAGGTTCACATCCGGAATATTATAGTGTGAGATAGTGGCAAAAAAGGATTTTATTAATTTGACAGTTCATATCACAAAACGTTTTGAGGTATGTGCAGGGGCCGATACAGATTAAAATTTTAGGGAATGGGGGAGGGTCATATCTGCAGAATATGAACTTGGGTATGGGGCGTTCCAAGGATTCGGGAGGCATGGAAAAGTCTTAAAACTTTATAAAAATTGTGGAAGTTTAGGCCGTTTGAGTGTTGTTTTACGTGCAATATGTAGCAGATATTTAAACATTTTGTTTGTGTTAATTTCGTAGAAAATCGACAAGTGTAATAATAACTGCATTAGTTCATTTCAATGAAGCTTTTACATAAATAACTGTGTAAAACAATAATACGGAAGAAAAAAAAAAAGTAATTTTAGAGTTCACGCGTTTCTTGACGAAGCCCGGCTAAAAAACTCATAAATTCTATATCTCTTCATCCTAAACTAATCACAGTCACAAACTACAGGTATGTGAACGGAACTACAGTTACGTCTGTAAACTTAAACTGGTGTCTTTGGGCGATTATCGGTCGACTCGAGTCGTTCGGTGATGTTGTCAGTGATTCAATGAAAGGAAGGGGCGGAGCTGAATTGGACGAGTCGGTCGGTAAAAGATTAAAGGATGTTGTCGTCAAGAGATTAGTGGTTCCAGATGGGAAACATAGATGGATTTGTACATTGAATGGAATAATTTTAAATATATCAACTATTGTTTGCAGCATTTATATTTTGAATTATAAATTAAATTAAAACTATTTTAAATAGTTAAATTCAAGTTTACTCATTTTAATTCTAAGAATGACACATAAACACATAATTACATTACAATGGTTGTTGAAGTAATTAGTAATTCTTGAAATGACAGTTTCTTTTAATATTGCCTATTTAGAGCGCCTTGTTGGTTAGCCTCAGCCATTTCCTAGAAAACCATTTATTTACTCACACCTTTAGTAACTAATTACAAATTTAATTGATTTTACTACAAACAATGTTCTATATTTTTGAATAATATCAATTAACATAACTAAATTGAAAATGTTTCAAAACTTTGGATAATAAAAGAATACAATATATTGTTGCATAACATAATTTATTTATTCGATTTCTACAGTGAAATTATTCAAGACGACAATTAATATCACAACAAATAGGCCTACATCAAACTTGATAGAATCACCACTAGCAATATACCGTAGAATCACTGCTACATCATTTCAGGAGAGATAGGGGCGCTAGAAAATATATAATTACTTGTTTAAAATTTTTGGAACAATTGCGTAAGAAGTACCTACAAAGTACGATTCAATCATTCGAAATACATTTTTAAGCGAACCCCCATCATCTAATACAAGTTGTGTGAATACATGTGTAAAATGTTTATCTTGGTTTTAAAACATTTCCTCATTCCTACACTATCGTCGTTTTCTTATTTGGGACTTTTTTTGAAATAATAAACGTGGCGGTAAAACCTGCAGCGGTTAGTTAATCCATCGCAGTACTTAACAAAGTGTCGGTACGGTAGATAATTTTGTTGCCCAATAGCTATAATCGCCCAATTTATATTCTTATCTTTAGACGCAAGTAGTGAATGGGGCAACCAGATTCATAACTTAAAGAACATATGTGTGACACTTGTCCGCAGTGTTACCGCCATGTGCATGTATAATTTTCCTCGTAGACCATTAACTTTATTCTAATTATAATTATTTGAGTTGCGACATTGCGACTTTTACTCAGATGATCCTTGCAATAATTGGGGATCATGGTATTCATCGCTTCTGTGCGGGAACGGACAAAGCTGTCCTAATATTTCTCAAACGTGTTTTTTGTGGCAATTCTTCATCAAAATTAATGATTCAAACATAATTTCAAAGTTCGTGTTCCCCGCTATTGTTGAAAAATAGATACACAACTTCAAATTAATGTTTTTGTTACAAAAATTTATTCAAAAAACTTGCATAAATTATGAAAGTTTCATATCGTTCCTAATGCAAGGCGCCATCTATTAACAATCTGTTTAACTAGCATGGCAGCTGTTAGATGGTTTACATTATATATGGAAGTGTAATCTATCACGCAAATCAAACAAATTAAATCAACATAAAGCGTTACAATCGTTACAAACTGTTATTTATAAACCAACGTAAATAAATAAACTTAACTAACTGAAATCAGCGTATTAAAATGTCGCACGGGTCAGATAGTTCTATTTAATAATATCAATAAAATTTGCTGACGTCATGTTAATAGGCAAAAAATATAAAATTTCAAGAGAGCGCTAAGTTACTAATAACTGTTTAAAATATTATAAAATAAGATCAACTTTATAAACGTTTTTTAGTGGCTAAAAAAGATCGTCTAAGGTTTGGGTACAAAAATCGTCTTGTATCAGTACCTGGATACATATCTACATATACATGTTAACTGTAGATGTTCAAATACTAAAAACACGATATTGCTTATTGGAAATATATTATAATTTCTGGTGATAACTGTCTTAAACTGTAGACTTATTTTAAAAGTTCGTAATCAGGGTTTGTATAAAATGTTTAGCTATGCTTCCTGTAAGTGTAGTTTCGTGGACAATGATGCTACTCCACCCCTATTTTCTGAAATTTATACACCTAACGTTTTGAGAAAACCTGTGATGTTCAAGGTACTAATAAATATACTTTACTATAGCGCAGCCGAACCTTTGTAAAAAAGTAATGACAATTGTTTTTTACTTTGAATTATTACCAGTTCAAATTGGCTTGTAAAGAGACTCGCCTTGCAGTACATTATGATACAGGACATATAATACAGTATCTATCAACATTTGAATTACACAATTAAATTAAATTTACAAAAATAAAAATAAATTATACAATGATCTCTATAAAAAATGTAAGAAACCCTATAGGCTCAGCCTGTTTCGGGCTCTCCAACAAAAGAACTAAAGCAAACTTCTAATGTGCTAAACAATTACTATAATTTAAAAAATAAAATGCTATTACATAAGATTAAAAAGGTGGAATTTATAAAATGCATTATGAATTAAAAAAAAGAAATATACAATAAAATTCAAAACTTTTCTTTGTTGTCAAAAAACCAAGTTGTCTGTGTGTATCAACACTTTTGCCTAACCCTGAATATAAATTCGAGCGGACAACTGCCTTAAACCAAGTATTTTAAAGTTTCAAAATCAGAGTTTGTGGAAAAACTTACAGTATTGCTTCCTGTAATACGTGAAGTACCTCTAGACTATAGTTAAATGCTCTGCCCACCATAAATATGGTCAGAGTATACCCGTATACGCGAATATATTTATTTATTTGAACTAGAAGAAACCCCTGAGTCATTTGATAGTCAATGGTTTTATTTCCTTTTTTACTGAAACCAATTTTGCTTTATAACTTCTATCATAATATCACAGCCGAAAAATAACACAGGGAAACATACTCGCAAAATAGCCTACAAATGTTCTAATAGCAGATGTTTCGAGTTAAAGAAAAAAAAAAAAGAGAAATTGATACAAATAATCACGTATGGGTGTAGAAATAGTAAATGCAAATATGATTTAATTGTATGGAATTGCCTTACAGACTGATGTGAGGGAACTAAATTGTCACCGACCAATATAAATCAAAAACACTTTGCGTCCGACACGCACTTGAACGGTTTTAGTAAAATTTCATTGTTTACATAAGTCGGTCAACCAGCCATATCTAATTACAATATGTACATTAAGCG
>JAGFPH010013282.1:0-27006 GCA_018207615.1 Philaenus spumarius
ATAACTTATCTAAATAACTGACCTAAATAACTGATCTAAACAAATGAATTAAATAACTGACCTAAAAAACTGTCCTAAATAACTGAGCTAAATACATGATCTAAATAACTGATCTAAATAACTGATCTAAATACCTGATCTAAATAACTGATCTAAATTAATGACCTAAATAACTGATCTAAACAAATGAATTAAATAACTGACCTAAATAACTGTCCTAAATAAGTGATCTAAATACCTGATCTAAATAACTGATCTAAATAATTGACTTAAAAAACTAATCTAAATAACTGATCTAAATAACTGACATAAATAACTGATCTAAACAAATTAATTAAATAACTGATTTAAATAACTGATCTAAAAAACTGACCTATATAACTGACCTAAATAACTGATCTAAATAACTGACCTAATGACTGATCTAAATAATTGATCTAAATAACTCACCTAAATAACTGATCTAAATAACTGTAATTATCTATGCATTACATCAGAAAAGGTTTCTACTGACAGCTTCTACATTACTCCACACAAAAATCAAATAGCTTCATTAAGAACCAGGTTAACGACAACCTTTTCGAATGAACACCTTTTATACGTACCTTATACCTTATAACAACTGGAAAAGAAAATACTTCATGCTGTGTCAACCTGGAACATTCACTTCACACAGAATGTTACCACGAGTCAATAACGAAGACCAAAGTATTGATTATAGTAGAATGTTAGGTGCAAACTAAAATGTTTAGATCGATCTGAGTACTTCTAATGTTTGTCTTATTATTTTAAAACACTAGTTAAATAAGGCGAGTACCGGCTGTAGAAAATATTTGCAAGCTTAGAGTATCAATAGTTTTTATTATTATGGTAAATTTCATCACATTATTTACACAAGTAAATTCCTTATAAATCTAACTTGTATATTAAGCAGTAATAAGTTTATAAACTGTGCTTGTGAGGGGGATAGTTGTTTTAATAGTTTTGAATCATAAATTGTACTGGCATGTGCTCGCTAAACAATATTTATAAAAGAATATCATGGCTAAAATGATATGGGCTCAGTAAGAGTCGTTATTCCATTATAAAACAAAGTTAAAAGTGTTAGTTAAAAGATAGGTCTAGTCATATTGTGTATTTATTTTTCGTCTCTATTAGTTATTAGAAAATGTATAATTTTCTCTGGAACATTATTTTAAAAAAATATAAAATTTAGATATAAAATATAAAATATAGAACAGCAAATATGAATATATTCGTGGTGATAAATTAAATCAAATGCCAATTAAAGGGTGGATGGAAAGTTTTGAAAATGTCAGTAAAATAATCACGGCAATAACATTAGTAAAGGCGGTGGAAGTTTTAATCCCTTTTGAATTGCATAGTTTTTATGCATAACAAATTATAGTGGCTAATGTTCCCTAAACATTATTTGCTAAAGTTATTGCTTATATTGTTAAAATAATAAGGGGTAACACACGTTCAGTAAAAGGCATTACTCCATTATAAATCAAAGTTAAGCGGATTAGGTCCCACATACAGGACTTGCCATATTGTGTGTTTATTTTTCGACCTGATTAGATATTAGGAAATGAATTAGTTGATCTCGTGCAATGTTTTCAAAAAATATAAAGTGTTAGATTAAAACTAAATATTAGGAAAAATATTCGTGGTGATAAAAAAAAGAAAATTTCAGTATCACTGTACACTTTTTAATATTTACTTGAAATTATTTCTAACCTTATGTTTGATATTTTTGACTTAATGATTTTTCGTAGGAGGTCATTTTAACTTACATTTCTTTTTTACTGCAGCAAATATGCAGTCTTTTTAATACGCTTCTATTAGCTTGGTATGTATCTATGTAACGGAATCTTTGAACGTGATTTTCACCCCCTTCGAAACGTCGGATTGATTTGAAACTTTGCACACTTATCAAGGACCGATGACAATGCCATATTAAATTTGTTGGGTGTAGTAAGTGAGCACCGATCATGGGGACCATAACACGTTTTCGGATTTTGAAAAATACATAACTTGAAGTATAAATCAAGCTGGACACTCTGTATAATTTGATATGTATTTTTTAAATATAAATTGATATTGTGTGTTGTGTTTCATTGAAATGCCATTGCTTTGTAAACAACAACTTTTAAGGTTCCCACGAGACATCAATTGTATTTCCAAATTTTGTTTTCCTCCACGTCAGCGAAACGCCTTAGGCTTTCACAATATTGTGTTATATTTCTAAAATATTTATTGTAATACTGTTTAGGTTTCGAAAAGTACTTGTATCGAATTTAATTAGAAGTAGTTTCAGGTTATTTATTTATTTTTGTGTTTTCCATTATGAAACTACAATTTTGTTTATTTCAATGTAAATGTTTTTGTATTATGTACCATAAGATAAAATAAAATAGCTGAAACCAATTTACTAAAAACTTTGTGCAATTTTATCGTACTCCTACATTGAGACAATAATGTTTTAGAATTAAGTTAATAAACTAAAACACTATACACACATACACCCCTGAGTCAAGTGGGCACTGCTAAATGGTTCTCGACTACTGACAACTGACAAGCAGTTAGTCTGATTTCAGATTTGTTTGTTGGCCTTCGAAGCCGTCTCATACAAGGAGTTAGATTCATAAGATCATTTTTAATCTATATATATATAAGCGAAATACCACTCACTCACTCACTGACTGACTCACTCATCACGATTTCCCAAAAACTACCGAACGGATTGAAATGAAATTTGGTATGTAGCTTCCTCTAGGGCCATAGGTGCTCACTAAGAAAGGGTTAGAAAAAATTCGAAATTTTAGGAGGGGGGTTTGGGGGGATCAAAGTTACTAAAAAAACAATTTCTCCAAAACTACCCAACGGATTGGAATGAAATTTGGTATGTAGCTTCCTCTATGGCCATAGGTGCTTTCTAAGAAAGGGTTTGAAAAAATTCGAAATTTTAGAGGGGGTTTGGGAGGGATCAAATTTATTAAATCACGATTTCTTCAAAACTACCCAACGGATTTGGTATGTAGCTTTCTCTAGGGCCATTAGTGTTCACTAAAAAAGGGTTTAAAAAAATTGGAAATTTTAGAGGAGTTTGGGGGGTAAACATTACTAAATCACGATTTCTCCAAAATTACCGAACAGATTGGAATTAAATTTGGTATGTAGCTTTCTCTAGGGACATAAGCGCTCGCTAAGAATGGGTTACCAATTTTTTTTTATTTTAGGTAGGTTTGGGGGGATTTCTAAACTACCTAACGGATTGGAATGAAATTTGGTATGTAGATTCCTCTAGGGCCATAGGTGCTCAATAAGAAAGGGTATGAAAAATTTCGAAATTTTAGGAGGGGTTAGGGGGGATCAAAGTTACTAAAATCATAATTTCAGGTCTTTTATTATTATGACAATAGTGCTTTTATTATTTAAGATATATATATGTATATAAAAGCCAAATACCACTCACTGACTGAACACTTAAAAAGAATACAATTACGTTAAAAAGACTGAAAATACCAACCACCACGGGCAACGCCGTACGGGTCAGCTACTACTTTATATTTATGTATACTTTTTGTAAGTGTTTATAGTACTCGTATGTATGGACTTGAAACGATTGGCTTTTTAGTGACACATAAAGAGTAGTTTACCAAAGTTTCTCAAACATGCAAGACCTTACTTTATAGTGATAAAAAAAAACACAAAATCGTTAAACAATTGTTAGATTAGTTTACAGAAAAGTTTACTTTTACAATAAAATTGTCTGGAAGAGTTATAAATTGTAATTTGTCACAAGTGAAATAGGTTAGTCATGGTTTGATCCAGTAAAAGGGTATTATAAATAACTAGCTGACCCGTACGGCGTTGCCCGTGGTGGTTGGTATTTTCAGTCTTTTTAACGTAATTGTATTCTTTTTAAGTGTTCAGTCAGTGAGTGGTATTTGGCTTATATATATATATAGATCTTAAATAATAAAAGCACTATTATCATAATAATAAAAGCCTGAAATTATGATTTTAGTAACTTTGATCCCCCCAAACCCCTCCTAAAATTTCGAAATTTTTCATAGGTACCCTTTCTTAGTGAGCGCCTATGGCCCTAGAGGAAGCTACATACCAAATTTCATTCCAATTTGTTCGGTAATTTTGTATAGAAATCGTGATTTAGTAATTTTTACCCCCCAAACCCCCCTAAAATTTCCAATTTTTTCAAACCCTTTCTTATTAAGCACCTATGGCCCTAGAGGAAGCTACATAGCAAATTGCATTCCAATCCGTTCGGTAGTTTTGAAGAAATCGTGATTTAATAACTTTGATCCCCCCAAACCCCCCTACAATTTTGATTTTTTTCAAACCCTTTCTTAGTAAGCACCTATGGCCCTAGAGCACCTATGGCTTCATCCCAAATTTCATTTCAATCCGTTCGATAGTTTTTTGAGAAATCGTGATGAATGAGTCAATGAGTGAGTGGTATTTTGCGTTTTTATATATAGATAACATACGTTTTGGTATGAATGTACAGTAACGTGAACGCACGATTTTGATACTTATTGTGTTGGTAATTTTTTATACACATATATAAAACGACAAAACATACCTATTATATGTTATAATGACCACTACCTAGATCTAGTATTATAAAAATAATGCTGTATGAGTATGTAACTGCATTGCGTAAATCTAACCTTGTAACGTAGAACAAAACTTTACGGGCCGTTTCTCACTGAGTTTTTCTTGGTTTTCAGGTACTAAATTCGATATTCCATAAGAACGGATACAGATTTACAGATATAATAATGAAACTTTTGGTGCTTTATTTCAGATGTAAAAACTAAATCTTCGTGTCATTTTAATGGTTATAAGTTGCATAGGTTTTTTTTTATAAAAAAAAATGGATTTTTTCAAATTCAATAACAAATTTTGTGCATCATTTTATTTGCAGTTTGAATATAGATATAAATATGATATCACATGTGTGTTTAGGCCTTATTATTACCTACAATTTGAGGCTAAGAACAACAAGAATGGAAGCGTGGTTCCCAAGGAATATCAATTTGAAAAACGCATATATTTTCTCTAAAAATACGATTATATATACTTAAATAAATTTTTTAAATTTTAAAATTGCACATTTCTTCTTCGTCTAGGCCTAGTTATCATATAAAAACGTAAGCAGTAAGAATTTTAAGGAAATACAGATTTTTATTTTTCAGTAGACAATCCTCTTAAGTATATTCTAGAAGGGTGGAAACAACGGCCCACCTGTCAGGGATCAAAACAATGGATCACCCAGGTTCAGGGGTTATAAATTCAGAAACCAAACAACAATCATCCGCTCCACCATCTCTACATCTCACACCCTTGGTTCAGTGACATCGACCACTTCTACAACTAACAAACAACTAAAATACCAACATCCATCGACTCTACAACCACCGTTAACAATATCTCAAGACGAAACACCCAGAATAGCCATGCTCGTTCAGCACTGACTCGAACGAGCTTCAACAACTTTGCATGATATATTTTGTCCACTGATTCGAACGAGCTTCAACCTTAATTGCAACAAAAAGAAACCATAAACACTTCAATTATGAATATTGGACAATCCGCAAGGCTGCCCTCTCTACCAATGCTCCCATTGGAACTCCCGTGGCACTCTCTCTCAGAACGTCCAATCAAAGATCGATTCCCGAACAACAGAACCTCCGCCGTCTCACAGAACACCGACACCGCTCCAACAGAGCCCTCGGCTGCCTCCAAAAACACTGGCCCTGTATCTATAGTTCAGTGTGACCCTTTTATAGTCCACTAGGTTGTCCAAGAATGCCTCTTCAAGTGTGCTTTGCTCTTGTCAGCTACCACATTAATTAAAAAAAGCTACTTTGTTTAATGCGCTGTCAAAGTACTGATTCATATATGTAATATTACGTTGTCATTTCAATAGTATGATTCAAACAGCTGCTGATCAGCTTAAAGTGATGTTTTAATTCACGAGCTTTAATAAAAATTGAATCCATTCAATTATTTTTTCTATACAAATCTACTCTACGCTATTATAATAAAGATCATACAAATCTATTTAAAACATTAGCGTTTAATCGTTTTAAAAATTTGTTTTAGGGATCTAATAAGCCCAAACAATATTTGATAAAATTATACCAGTTCCTGAAGTACGAGTCTCAATATTTTGCTCTGTTCATGTACTTGTTTCTGATCAACAAAGTTATGTAAGTACATTCAGTAAAGTTAATTGGTAGCACATCACAATTATTAGCGAATTTTCATAGTAGCAAATGAGTAGCAAATGAGCACCGATCATGGTCCCCAGAACACGTTTTGGGGTGTCATTAAAAATCATATATATATATATATATATCCCTATATGTGTACGCACTCTAGCGGCCGCATTTTAAGTCCGATTTGGTTCAAATTTGGTACACATGTTGGTTGTCTACATCGCTTGGACGAGTTTATTAGCCAAAAAAATCCAACAACCTTAAGTACGTTTTTTGACCGGAAGTAACTATTTTTTTAGATTTTTCCTACGAGAATGATTTTTTTTTAGTTTTTTCTACAAATATAAATGCAGGATGTTATTCTGCACATTTTGTTTTTTTACGCGATCTTATAGCTCGCATGTTTCCCCCAAAATTGATCAAAACGTAAAATACCATACAATTACCCGGTTCAAAGCCATTTGGTGGATTTTACCGTGGGGTTGGCGTGCAAAGCACGCAATGCTTTGTGTATTGAAAATACTCCCAATATGCGGAATGGCGTGCGAACCATTTTTCAGCTATTCAGCACCGTCGTGAATATATATATTTCCCAAATTGTTGGTTGAAACCCTAAAACATAGGCCTATAAACTCAATTTTGGAAATTTGATCAACTCACGTTTCAGCTGCGTGGTCGAATTATTTTCCATTATAATGAAACTAATCCTTATTATACATACAAAATTCCTCTTCTAGTTCTCAGTGCTTATAATGTACTTTAATATACATTGAAATTACTTTAATATACTTAACGCAACTAAGTTTGCTCTTTCTGCAGACATCCGTTCTGTAAAGGAATAAACAGAGAAACTAATTATTTCTTTTAAAACTACTACAACATCGTGATCAAAGCAAAAAAGGAAAACAGCACGTGGCAAAATGCTTTTAAGTAGGTTAATGTAGTTTTCATATAGTTTTTCTGCTTTGCTTTAATAAAAATTTAAAAATTCAATGTGATAATTACAATGCACTTGCTTCCTTTATTAACTATAATCAGAGGAACTATATAATCAATTTTAATTAATACAAGTAGATAAAAGAACTGTTTGAAATATAATAAATGGTACCAGGAACTGGCGCCTACTTTCTCACAAACATATTTAAATTATTAAACAGATTCACTGTGACTTGTAGGGGGGGGGGGTAGGGGAGGGGATTTTTTTGTTAAAGTAGGATATTAACTAATAAATATTATTATTATTATCTAAAGAGAAAACTATTCGATTGATTTCGAACAAATTTGCACCAAACACGGCAATTAGGCCTGTTTAGATAGATGCACGAAAAAATGGTTTACAAAATTTTTGAAAAACAACCTTCTTTATGGCCAAAAATCCCCCAAAAATTAGTTATTATTATTATTAGCTAAACGAGAATTTTTAGAAAGATGCGGTTTTTTGCATATGGTAGGGTACATTAAAGGCTACAAATAATCCAGATTTGATCAAAATCGTTAGAGCCGTTTTTATATAAAAAGATAATAACTGAATTTTGGGGGTTTTTTTTTTGCCAAAAAGGGGGTTGTTTTTCAAATTTTTAAATCCGTTTTTCGTGCATCTATACAGGCTTACTTGATTTGTCTGGTGCAAATTTGTTTGAAATCGATCGAATAGTTTTCGCCCTAACTTTGTATACATACAGACAGACATTTTGTAAAAAACATTTTTTTGAACTCAGGGGTCCCAAAACGGATATTTCCACAAAAAACTCAACATTGATTCTTTTGCGATCACTATACTTTCTCTATACTATAGTATAGTAAGAAATTAAAAGTAAGAAAGTAAAAGTAAACTTTTTACAGTCAATTTGTAAATGTAAAAGCGATGTGATTCATCAGAATATGACTCAATAAACATTGGTTTGAAATTCCATAAAAAACCTGAGTTTGATGCCTAAAAATAATATAAATTGCTATTTATTGCTTGAATGAATTTTCTTTCGTTTTCAGATACTAAATACGTGCACGATTACATATTAGGTGTGGCATTTCTTAAAGCAAGATTGTTAACTTTTATTGAAAAACATATTTGGACAAGAACAAATTGGGAAGGAAGGTGTTTTTTTAACACCAATGGTACCAGAAAGTACTACTGTTTTTATTAATTTGAAAGTTTATTAAAAATCAATGCTGTATGTATCATTAGTTTCTTATTGAAATAACACAGAAATCAGGCCCGGATTAACCGCTGTTTACGCCCTAGACCAAAGTTCTAAATTACGCCCCCTTCCGTCTGGGGGAGGGGTCTGGGGTGTGAAATTTGTTCGCATATTTAACTGTAAAACGCGTGTTTTAGAGCTTCTCTATTTGAGCTGTCAACACAGTTTTTTTTTAGCCCTTTTCAATGCATTTTTAACTATTTTCAAGAAAAAAAAAATTATTTCAATCACGCAATAACAGCGATTGAAATACCAAAATGTATGAAAAGTCAATACTTGTAATTTGTAGTAAGCAGATATTGACTAAATAAATTATACTTTAAAAAACTAAAAAAGACGTTTTAATAGCAAACAGAACCAAAAATTTTAAAATAATTGTAAAAAAGCGTGGGGTGCTTGGCATCAAATGTTAGGCCTAAAATTATTTCATTGGTTGATATCTATACAAGTAGAGTTATTATACAAAACAGTAAAACGCACCCCACGCTTTTTTAAAATTATTATTTAAAAATGTATTAATTCTGTTTGCTATAAAAGCGTGTTTTTTAGTTTTTTAAAACATAATTTGTTTTCCTATTTTTAAGTCTCAAAACGGAATCAAATGTACCTTATATAATTGTAATCTAGAGGCTCGATTTTTTGTATATCGTATGTGTGATAGTAGACTTAAAAAAACAAATTGGCATATACCTGGAAAACGAAGCACTTCTGGACCTATGTTTATACAACTTTTTTTCTTTAAGTTTAAATGTATAATGAGCTCCCGAAGTTTCTGCATATCGTCGTGAATCACCCTGTATAAAACGTTTTTAATGACACCCGAAAACGTGTTCTGGGGACCATGATCAGTGCTCATTTACTACACCCAACAAAATTAATATTTCATCGTCATCGGTCCTTGATAAGTGTGCAAAGTTTCCAATCAAACCGACTATTTGAAGGTGGTGAAAATCACGTTAAAAGATTACATAGATACACACCAAGCTAATAAAAGCGTTATAAAAAGAAAGCATGTTGAAAAATAGAACGCACTACTAAATAATCAACACTATCTATGTATTTACTAATTACAGTCAAAATATGTACCTACATAGTTTTAAAGTTTCTTCTTTCTGACTTTGGACCAGGCAAATGATGGAATTGTTCTAGTGAAATCCAATGTTTTTGTTGTCATTTTCAATGCTAAAAAGAGCGAAAGCATTGAGCTTCCTTTGGGCCATGTTGATATGTGGTACTGCTTGATCCTTTTTAAGCAGGAAAATGACCTTAAACAAAAATAACCTCAACACCTCTCTCTCTTTCAAGGAAAGTGCAACCCAGACACTCGCTACTCGCACTCGACTAGAAGATCACAATCTGCGCCCCCTACAAGCCTGCGCCCTAAACCATGGCCTAGGTTGGCCTTATGGGTAATTCGGGCTTGACAGCAATGTAGAATGTTATCATTAATAGTTAAATTGCACCTACTTTATTAAGTACTGGGGGAAACCCCTGCGTGCTCAACACAACAACCCCGTTGGGTGTAGACTTCTATACACGTAATGATATTTTTGTTTATAATAAAGGTGTAGAATTAATAATAACCACATAGCTAAGATAAAAGATGATAATGAATTTTAAATGTTCACATCAAATTATTTCGTGCTAAGGGAAACCCCTGCGTGCTCCGCACGCCAACCCAGTTTGAACCTTCTATACACATTTTCATGTTATGTTTTCTTTATAATAAAGGTGTAGGATTAGTAATAACCCCAAAGCTAAGACGGTAAATAATGTTAAGTGTTCAAATCAAATTAGTTCGTACATTTTATAACAGGAGTTATAATAAAGGTTAAAAGAACCAGCACGGCTTAGGTCTACACTTTAATAGGAACCTAAAATAAAAGTTAGAAATAATTGCTTCAAAGTTTGAAATCAGGTATTAATGGAAATATTTGAACTGTTATTCAATCTGTTATTTTATTCAATTGGTTGCTATGGTAATAAATGTAAATACATGTATTGGTTTATCAGTTTAGGCCTAAACTAAGATTTTGTCCGACTAATTTTACAAATATTGAAATAAAAACTGTTTTTATCGAAATGAAAATTATAGCCTATGTTACTCAGGGATAGTGTAGCTTTTTATTAGTAACACTATATTTCAATCTGTTCAGTAGTTCCAGAGATTACCCCCCACATACAAACAAACAAAAAAAAACATTTTTTCCTCTTTATAATATAAGTATACAAATTCATAACAGCGAATAAAATAATATCAAAGATATAAAGATTTTTTAATTGTTACCCTAAACTAACCAATATTAAAATCATTAAGGTAAATATTGTTAATGTCTGTTAGTTATTTGCAATTTTGTATTATTTAATTTCATTATATTATGTATCGTTATCAACACAATTTTAGTTGACTTTATTTAACACAATAGTTACTGCACTCCTAGGACTTTATCTATATTTCAGAACTACGCTCCAGAACGATTAGTATCTCCACAATGGGTGAATTATTAGTTCTCGACTAAATGTATATTAGGCTAGACGGTAGGGGTAATTTTAGACCAAAAGATCCAGTAATTTAATATATGGCTGATTTTTTTTATAAGTATATTAAAGTATGCAGATTAACATAAAAAAAGTTTAACCCAAAGTCCTTCGATTTCCCAAAGTCGAAAAAACCAATTATAATTTTTTTCGATTATCCTTAATATTTCAAGCTGGGATGAAGATAGAGAAAAATAAAAGATATCACCGTGTAGGGGAAGTATTTTTCAATAAAAAAGGTCACTTGTACTTCTTTCCTCCGAGCAATGGTTTGTCTGGAAAAAATTCGATAATGCAGGTATGTATTTTGCAGCAGAGGAAATCACTAAAAGTTGAAATCTCATTCATATATGAAGCGTTGGCTCATTCTAAATTGGCTAAATTTTAATATGTCGAACTGAAACTTGACATAGAAGTTAAAATATGTATTTTAAATATTTATGCTGAGTCTCAGCCTGTTATCTTGAAAATGACCCGATCTAGAGCCCCTTGACTTATCAACGGGTTTCTCGATTTTAGGAGTACCGGACCCACGAATTAATTTTAATCGGCTCCAGTTTCGTCAATTTTTGGAATATCAACATCAAATTTGTTTTAAAAGTTGAATACACCCGTATAAATATTCTTAGTAAGTATGAACGAGTTTTGTTGTTGTTGTTTTTAAAAACTAGGCGCTTGAAAATAGTCTTCTGTGTTACCTATCTCGTTTTAACTATAACACTTTTGGATTCAACGACTCAATTTTCGACATTTTTGAACATATCGATTTAAAAATTGGTACAGAAGTTACAAACGCAGTTGTTTTTTGCTATACTTATTTTATAAACTATATTTAAAAAGTTGACTAATCTGCAGGTGATCAACTCAAGCGTTTTGATGAAAAATATAAAAAGGTCTAAAATTATACTTTCTTAATTTACTTGTTCTTTTAAAAGTAAATAATGAATAAGGTTTATACTCCTTGAACTTGTTCGAATCTATATATTTAACATGTAAAAAACTTTCAGGTTAATATTTAAAAAAATTTCTAAACTGAAGCCGATTAAAATTAGTTCGTGGGTCTGTTATACTCCTAAAATCGATAAACCCATTGATAAGTCAAATGCCTCTAAATTGGGTAATTTTCAAGATAACAAGCTGAGACTCAGCATACACGTTTAAAATATATATTTTAACTACTATGTCAAGTTTAAATTCGATATATTAAAATTCGGCCAATTTAGAATGACCCAACGCTTCATATATGAATGAGACTTCAACTTATAGTGATTTCCCCTGCTGCAAAATACATACCTGCATTATCGAATTTTTTCCAGACAAACCTTTGCTCGGAGGAAATAAATACATATGCCCTTTTTTGTTGAAAAATACCTCCCCTACACGGTGGTATTTTTTATTTTCCTCTATCTTCACCCCAGCTCGAAATATTTAGGATAATCGAAAAAAAATGATAATCGATTTTTTTTTCGACTTTGGGAAATCGATAGACTGGTAAACTTTTTTTTATGTTAATCTACATACTTTAAAGTACTTATAAAAAAAATCAGCCGTATTGCAAATTACTGGTAGTTGTAACCTATACCGACTTGGCTATATAGCAAAATTATTGTGATAGTATAGTCAAGTCAATATTATGAATACACGAAATGACTCGCCCCTATAAACCAAACTACCCTACGTATGATTTATGCTATAATCATACGTACTGGGTATGTTACCACCTCATACCATTATCCACTATAACCCTTAGCAAATATTGCTTAGTTGGGATTAGTCACTGCAATTCAGTTTGCATAGATACGATGCTATTAACAGCGGATAAACACTTCCTCCAACAGAGTGCATCGAGGGTTTAGTGTTATTTAATCTAGCAAATGGATTTTTATGTTATTACTTTCTAATGGTCGTATCTCGTTTTAGACTTGCTGCAAATATAACTAAAACCACTGCTTCGTTTGTGTTTTTGAACATATTAAATCAATTTTTTTTAGAAGAGGGCGACTCATATTTTAATTGTTAAACTAAAATACCCCCTGCTCGCTTCGCTCGCCAACACCCGTGGTGACTCGAGTCGAAGCAAATGCAAACCGGTTATTTTATATAAATATGACTATCATACAATTCTAATCTTATTTATTTTTAATTAGGATGTAACATAGTGGCTTCTTATTTTTAAATTCCTTAATGTATTAATGGTCTATTCTCTAGCTGAAAAGTATAACAACCAACATTTTTTTTATAGTGGTTGTTACTACATTTTCACCCCCTTAGCAGCTCACGACAAAATGTAAATATATGATACTTTTTACTTTCTACACCCTATACGTATACCCTATACCCTCCCTATATGGAGAAAGTATTGTTTTAATCCAAATTTTTGAATTTGAATTTTTGGTGGAATTATCTGTTTTGGTGCTCCCTGAACCCCCAAAAAATGTTTAGTGGAACTATCTGTGCTGGTGCTTCCTGAACCGAAAAATATTTTTAGTGGAATTATTTGTTTTGGTGCTCCCTGAACCCAAAAAAAAATTTTTTTTTGGTGATGTCTGTCTGTGTGTCTGTAAGGATGTGTACGGAGCTGGAGACCATACCAACGGTCTGATTTTGATGAAATTTGGTATGTATCTGAAATATCTCCAGGTATTTTTTCATTTTTTCAAATTTTTGATTTTTAAGGGGTTTTACCCCCTAAAAATTGCCAAAAAACTAGATAAATCCAAATTTTTCAAAAACGGCTCTAATGATTTTGATAAAATTTGGCTTTTTTTGTAGCCTTTATTGTACCCTACCATATGCAAAAAACCTCATCTTTCTAAAAATTCTCATTTAGGTAATAATAATAATTTTCGGGGAGTTTTGGCCAAAAAGGGGGTTGTTTTTCAAAATGTTTGAACATCTTTTTTCTTGCATCTATACAGGAATAATTGACATGTTTGGTGCAAATTTGTTCGAAATCGATCGAATAGTTTAAATAATAATAATAATAATATAATATAACAATATAATAAGGATGTGTGTTACATGGATCTAATAATTTTCATTTTAACATTTTCCTACTTTTGCAATTCTAAATAACCACCTCCTATGCTATGCTACTTACTCTTGGGAAGGTATACAGTTTCAACTGGGAGAAAGTATGTGGCAGTTATCTGGTACCGTTTATTCTATGTATGTTTAGCTCACTTATTTTAAGGAAAATATAACAATTACTAAATTATATTGTTCTAGAGATTGTTATCACATTTTCACCCCTTAGAATCACGTGACAAAATGCAAAACTAGTGTACCAGTCTTAGAAAAAGACGAATAAAATAAATCGGAAGCTATACTGGGCCGCATAGACTGGACATGTTTAAAGACTTACCTTTAAAACAAAAATCACCAAACTGCAGAAATGTCTCAGCTGATCACTTACAAAAAATATTATTATACCTTGAGGTTAACTCAATAAACGAAAAACTAGGTTCAATTTAGGTTTATTAACCAAAAATTAAAAAAAGAATTATATGCCCTTAGTTATAAAAAAAATGAAAAAATTTACATGCCCTTAAAATACAAAAAAAATGAAAAAGGTTGGATTACAAAATATAAATTTAAATAGAATTTAAAGTTCCCTCCCCAAAATAAAAAGTCAAAAACCCTCCCCATTAATAATGATTACAAGGTTTATACAAAATTATAAATTAGACAAAATTACAAAATTTAACATATAGTACCATGGATTTGTTAATAAGTAACATTTATGTCGTTGGACAACTGTAAAGCTAATTATAATTAAATAATAAAAAAAATGAAATTGTGAGACGTCTCTCTGTAATACAAGTATGTATATAATTTCTAAAAGAGCCCTTTAAGGGCTGAGGTCCGAAAATTGCTATAGCTGCTCCTCCCAATATTATTATTAAGTATAAAAGACATATATAAAAAATTATTCATTTGTTACAAGATACAAAACAGTACACAGCCTATTCAAAAAAGTTTCTTACAAAGTTCACTGCAGATTTTAGTAAAGTTTCATATTTTAGTTCATAGCTATGTTAAAAGGAAAACACTGTTGCAGAAAATGACCATTAAAGTTGCATGTAGAAGAAAGCATGTGTTGTGGTCGCATTTAGTAGCAGAACATATGGGTAGAACTTGCATTTAGGTGTGGTACTTGCATTTAGGAGTGGTACTCGCACCAGTTATACACTGCATTAAAACAAAAATAATATGCTTTTTTAGAATTAAAGTAGCTTTAATACCAAGCATAGTGAAAAGCCTTTAGGTTAAAAGTTTGCCTTTATAATATTTTTGATAATAGGTGGCAAGCAGGTATTTTAAAATAAAAATGTTAACTGTTAATACAAGACTTAACCAAAGTTAACTTGTCATGTTACTTTCTGTTGCTACATGTCTAAGGACCACATGGTAAACTTTAAAATGTTCTTTGGTTATAAACTAAAAATATATCGGAGATATAGTTATTTAATTTATAGGTTCTCCTTTTTTTGAAGTCCTTATTTGTTAAAGATTACACAGCTTTAAATTTATATAAAAATTATATAATTTGCTAAAACTAGGCTTTAGTTTCAAAATAGGCTAGTTACATAAAAATTTAATATTTAGGCTGTACTGAAGGTATTTAAAGAAGAAAATTGAATTACACAGATATTAAGTCATACTTTAAGAGTTTGAAATATTATTTACAAAATTAAAGTAGGCTTAAATTCACATAGTATCAAACTTACAAGTAAAGTTTTATAACAAAGCCAACGTTAAATAGGATGACAGCAAAAGACATTTCAATTTGGTAAACATAAATTCACATACCTGGTATTTAGTAGAATAGGACTTAAAATAATGACATTATAATTACTAACGCACAGTCGTTAAACTCCCGACTAAGTCATTATAAAAACAGAACGGCAAAAGACCAAACCATAACGTCTGTGGAGTAGAACAAAACGGAAGGTAAAAATGGCTGCGCTTCAACAGAGCTACAAGCCTGACAAGAACCGGTCACGTGATTTAACAGCTGGATTCTCAGATAGATTCGCATTACAGCGACCTCCGCACAGATGCGCCTGCCTAGTGCAGCACTAACAGCTGACGTCTGTACGGAGTCGCCGCCTAGCGGAAAAAAGGGAACTACTTGAACAAGAAAAGAGTAGGTAAGGTAGAATTACGTTGTTTTTTTAACGAAAGAAAGAAATTTAATACCGCGGAGCTCGAAAAACGGCACACTAGTTTACTTTTTGTATGTATCTTGTAAGAAATAAATGAATACAATTTCAGATCTCTAGCTTTAAGGAAATTACGACAATTAATATTTATTGTTTTCGGGGTTGTTTCAACTATTAAATCAATATTAATTATAGCCTATGTTACTCTGGGAAAGTGTAGCTTTTTATTAGTAACTATTTTTCAATCGGTTCAGTAGTTCCAGAGATTTGACTACTTACAAACAAACATACAACAAATTTTACCTCTTTAAAATAAAAGATATAAGTATAGATTTACATTATTTATCCATTGCTAAGCGATAATAAGAATTTGATTAGTTTATTATCTTGACTTTCTAACTCCTGTCCGTGCACAATAAATGTTTGCAATTTTATTTGCAATAATTAATGGTTACATCATGGCGTTTTTTACTTGTTATGTAGGCTAAATTGTTACGCTTGTAAAAAGGCGTAAATTCGAAAAGTGATTTTTTAACCTGATTCTCAATAAAGCAAAGGACATAATTATTGCCTGTATAAAATCTATTTACAAGGGATATTAAATTAACGTTATTGCTTAAATAACTTTGCATGATATATTTTGTCCAAGGTGTAAGAAATATGCATTTTGAACGTAAATTTACCTTAAATGGCTTTTCTAAATTCTGTTTTATTTGTTTGTTTAATGGGAGCAGACCTCCCTATCTTCCGCCATGTTATCTTATGTACCTTTTTATAAAAAACCATTAGAGCTTTTTTAATGAATCTGAAATGTTTACCATTATTTCTTACTTGCTTTGTCAATATTTTCTCCAGAGGATTTTGTCATATCTTAATTTATTTGTTCGGTAAATTTTGTTTCATAATTATACATTTTTTAAACGTTAAAATTCCCATAAAATATTTATTTACTTTTTTGTTTTTTGGTATTTACAAAAACCAACTGGAGTGATTATGTGTAATAACGCGCTACAAGTGTGTGCAAAGTTTCAAGGTTCTAACTTTAACGGTTATTGAGAAAAAGGTACATTTATTAAAAATAAAACAATGTTTTCGGAGAAATGGATTTATTTACAAAACACAAAATAGCAAATCGTATCATATTATATGATATGTAGCAATATCGCACTTGCATGGTTGCAGAAAAACATTTTTCTCTTGTCTAATGCAAATTAAATTTATCTTACGTTATATATCAATTTAAAGAGCACAAGACAAGCTACAATAATCAATAAAAATAAAACTATTTTTAAACATTTTTGAGGTCTGCTCCCCTAAATCGGCTCAGTAGTTCCAGCGATTACCCCCTACATACAAATAAACAAGTTTTACCTCTTGTAATATTAATATAGATAATGGTATAACTTCACAAAGAATAAACAATGACCACAGTTAATACTTTTGCTTAAGTCCTACTTTTCCTAGGTCTACTTAACACCGATAACATAAGAGGTTAAGGCTGAAGCTCGTCACAAACTTATGCGGTCGTGAATTACTTTAATGAAAACGTTGTCTCATAAATTTTACTAAGTTTAGAAACATTATACAAACAGAAAAGATCATATATACTACATATATAATTATCTTTTTCTTAGTGTATATGTAAATATGTATATAACCCTAGAGCCGGCAGCCGGTACATAATGTACCGTCACTCCAACACATTTGTAACGAGTGTTACAATACGATTGTATTGAATATTTGACCCATTAAAAATCTTCCAATCTCAAAAATAAACACCATTGGAAACGTAATGTTTTAAACTTTAATTTTTGTATTTACGATTTCTTTCTAAACCGTATATTTACATACGTAATCATCGTTGCAGTTTATAAGTTTTCTACAACACACTCGCCGCCCGAATATTCACCGGTTTCATCCTAAAACGAAACAAAATAACTCATCTTTCTTCTCTCTCTACAGCCCGCCCAGTACTGTTTCTAAGTTAAAAGTATATATCGTTGGTTTCGTCACAATATCATCTAATCACTGTAAGTAAAACTACCATCTAATAAAAATCGGACAAATAGTTCTAAAGTTATTTTTTATATAAAAAGTCTTAATTATGCATATTTTTTTAACACTTTTGGTTACAGATGTTATTGAAACTTCACTTAACAACATTTTTATTACTTATTTGTACTGTTTGTGCACTTTTAAAATATAAATCTAAACAAATTTGGATATTTAAAGGCTGGCTCAGTCACAATTAGCTATATATATAGGACGATTGATAACACTATCAAGGCTACCAATTTTTTAAATTTTCTTTTCATTATTTCATATTGCGCTACTAAAAGGGTTAAAAAACTCAAAGTCAATAGGTTAGAGAGATTTATATAATAATCCTGCAACGAAGTAGATATTGTCAGTATAAATCAATAATGACGGTATTATTTCTGAACCCACTATTAACAGACGAAAGTCGTCACGGTGTAATCCTCCTTACCCTTTGAAATTTCTATTTATTGTTGAATGACACGCAATAAACGAGTCTTACATTCTAATTATATTAAACTTAGTAAGCTTGCAAACATCTTTAAGGCAGAATTACCTTAAGTAATAATTATTATTACTGAACTATTTAAGAAGATTAGGAAATGCTTGAGAGCTGTAAACAGGATGACAGAATCGACTTTTAGGAGTAAAAATATTAGGGGGGGGGGGGGCTGTAATTTTGCTCCCATTATTGCTTCTCTATAAAGCATGTAATTGTCCACTCGAACAGAAATGAAAGTATTTATCCTACCTTTAAACTGAACTCACCTAATTTTGTCCTAAAACCAGATTTCCTTCCTTAAAAATCCGCGGCTTTCCGACTGATCCATTAACACAGATCCTTTGTTTAATGTAGCCACGTAACATAAACCATCGCCGGACAAACCACCTCTTTAGAGAGTTTTGGTCTTTGAGGGTCGTACGAAATGCAAACTAAGAATATAACGAAGGAAATGTCCTTGAACAAGTGCCTAGTTGCCTCAATATAAACGACCTGAATCTGAAACGTGACAATTGAGTGCATCCTTGCATTCGATGAGCTTGCATCTCTAATACGAGTCAGGATCTTTCCAATAGAAGTCAAACTTTTATAAACTACTTTCTTCACAGAAAAAAAAAATTGATTCGTTAATTTGTTTCCGTACCTGCGTTTCTGCTATGTCATCTAACGAAGTATTGAGACAATACATCTGCCTAGTGTTGAGAAATTAATTGGCCTTACTTGCTCATCGGTCTCAATGCAACAATCACCAGATAATTAACATGCCGATGTAAGGGTAGATGTCTAGCAGCAGCTACAAGCATACCATTATTCTCCAAGCATATGCTAGATACAATTATCCATTTACTTAATAGTATTTAGTTTTGAGCATATTCTTAATTTTTATTCATCAGGGTCAATAGCTTCTCACTATTCAGGTAGAAGCAAATGGTAAATGTCTATCTGTATTCTTATAGCAGAAGCTACTAGATTATATTTTTCTTCTAATGAGCAATCAAAGTTCTAGAAAATAATATAAACCTACGTATTCCTAATATTAGGAAATTAATAACCTGCTTTCATGCTATGATAACAATATAATCATAGTTTTTCAAAACTTTAATTGTCTATCATTTTGAAAAGAAGCAAGATATTAAGCTCTAGTTTGAGCCATTGTGTTTAACTTTTAATAAGATTTTCAATGGTATTACATGGCCTAAGTTTATATTTCAAATTTGTAACCCTCCCCCCCTCAAGCCTCCAAATTCATAAAGTTTCAGATATGTCAAAAAATGTGTCCTGTTTTGCAACACAAAATATATACAAAGTTTTATTAACTTATTTTCAATAACAAAAATAATAATTCGACCACGCAGCTGAACCGCTGACGTGAGTTGAGCAAATTTCCAAAATTAAGTTTATAGGCCTTTGTTTTAGGGTTTCAACCAGCAATTTGGGAGATAGGTCTATTCACGACGGTACTAAATAACTGTAAAACGGTTCGCACGCCATTCCTCATATTGGGAGTATGCAATACACAAAGCACTGCTTGCTTCGCACGCCATTCTGAATATTGGGAGTATCTTCAGCACACAAAATATTACTTATATTTGTAGGAAAAACTCATAAACAAATTCATTCTCGCAGAAAAATCTCAAAAAATAGTTATTTCAGGTCAACAAACGCGCATCCGGTGGTTGGATTTTTTTGGGTAACGAACTCGTCCGAGCTACGTAGACAACCAACATGTGTACAAAATTTGAACAAATTCGGACGTAAAATGCGGCCGCTAGAGTGTGAACACTTATATACATATATATATATATGATTTTTAATGACACCCCAAAACGTGTTCTGGGGACCATGATCAATGCTCATTTGCTACTCCTGACCTTGGGTCTTACCATTAGGGCCATTGCAATAGCTCATTTTTCCTATGGAAATTCGCTAATAAAGGGGGTTAAAGGGACTTTATGAACACTCTGTTTACAACATTGCAATAAATAATATTAGAGCAGCCAGAACTACTACACTATTACGTAGCCTACATGCTTTATTTTACAATATCGTGTACCTCTACGCACAAACAAAGATAGAAAGTTTTATTTTTTAAATGTACGATATATTTACACAATTATTTAATATAACTAAAATCAGGAAGCTGCAAAACATTCTGAAAATAATGGAAGCATCAAACATTTGCACCGAACTTTAGTTCATAAAACCCAACCTGACTGAAAAAAGCCCGTCGACTTCACTGTTAGACCCGCGACAATACTCATACAACTATGGGAATAATACTAGAAGGGTGGAAACAATAAGGGTGAAAGCAATGGGGTTTTCAGTTTACAGGGGACATACAAAAGGGTAAATACCACCACAAAAGCTACGGTTCAAACAATGACTATAACATCTTCTTTGAAGCGTAATATTGTTCTATACGCGACCTTGTTTTTTTACAATAAACCACTTTTTCTGAGGTAAACACTATTCCATTAGACTAAATCCGTTGAATGTGTTTTCACACCGTCTAGTTTAGAGCTTGAGTAAAAAACTGCAGACAAAATGAAATATTGTTTTAATTTACCAACAAAACAAACGTTTACGTTTTCAAACACTGAACTCTCATTTAGATGAGTTTTTATTTTATATATACTACTAGCTGACCATTACGGCGTTGCCCGTGGTGGTTGGTATTTTCAGTCTTTTTTATTCGTAATAGTATTCTTTTTAAGTGTTCAGTCAGTGATTGGTATTTGGCTTTTATATATATATATAGATCTTAAATAATAAAAGCACTATTGTTATGATAATAAAGGATCTGAAATTATGATTTTAGTAACTTTGATGCCCCCAAACCCCTCCTTAAATTTCGACATTTTGCTTACCCTTTCTTAGTGAGCACCTATGACCCTAGAGGAAGCTACATACCAAATTTCATTCCAATCTGTTCTTTAGTTTTGAAGGAATCGTGATTTAATAACTTTGATCCCCCAACCCAAAGCCCCCTGAATTTTCGAATGTTTTTAAACCCTTTCTTATCGAGCGCCTATGGCCCTAGAGGAAGCTACATACCAAATTTCATTTCAATCCGTTCGTTAGTTTTTGAGAAATCGTTATGAGCGAGTAAGTGAGTGAGTGAGTGAGTGGTATTTCGCTTTTATATATATAGATTCTAAGAATGCTGTATTTGCACATGTTCACCAATTTTTACAGGAGAAGACACTGTACACATTCTAATTATTTTAACACTTGGAGAAACGTTTACGCGATATAGGACTGCAGTCATACTATCCTTACATATTTGCAAAAAATATAACAAATTTACGTACAGTTTATACTGTTTTATTCGAACTTTTGAAGTCTAAAACATTCCTAAATAATGAAAAAAAATAATATTCGAACCACCCTAGTAGACACGTCTATGTTACCAATATTCTGCTGTGTCGTGTTTAGATGTATTTATTGACTTTACCTTCGTCAAGGGAATTTACTGATTGTGCAGACTGATGATGAACCTATAGCGTTTCGAAACCATGGTTTACGAGATGACTGATAGATCACTGAACATTCAAAATAGTGGTTAAACCTTATCATGTATAAAATACTTAAAACCCAACTAAGTAGAGTCCCTAGATTGAATTACATTTTACACTTTTTTCCCGCAATTTGTTGTTTTCACCTTGTTCTTAAACTATTTGTAGAAAGTAACTTTTGTTTAGAAACTCCTGTAAAAAAACCTTACCAGCACGATATTTTAGTAGTTCAGTTTAGAATCAATCGAATTTAATTTGAAAACTAAACAGGTATTGCAACATACTCACCTTATTTAAAAAATATACAGTGGTAAATCATTTGTGTCGGACGAACACTGTTATAATAACAGCATTATAAAACAGAAAACTATCAGCTCAAAATATTTAAAACAATAGGTTTATTTTAAATAATGTTTGCTTTAAATCCTTCTAACTAATTCTAACAGGTCCATCCTTCTTCTCTTCTTGCGAGTTTCCAAAATATCATGGCATATAAAGTTCATTGAATAAGCTGGCGATTTTTAATCATGTAACTCGATTATTTCACGTAAGTTTTAATTTCGTCCCTTCGCCCGAACTTGCAACTAATTTAATAAATCTAAAGGGAGGCGAGTTCGCCATAGCGCAAAGTTCTTAAGGCAATAATTAATTCAAATAATTCTTCGCTGTCCAGCCTCAAGCTAGCTCCCCCGTTTGAATACATATTCCCAGACTTCGTCAAATTGTTTATGTGCAAGTCATATATCATGTGCACTGACAATATAGATCCATACAAATATTTCTATATTATTATATTTGAAGGGGAAAAAGGGCCAAGTTTTTACAAAACTTTTCAGGACAGCTGTTTTTAGTCTCCTTCTCCCCCCTTTAAAAGTATTTTCATTCTAATATTTTATGATGAGTAGACGTTTTTTCCCATCGAAAAGTTTTACTGTTGTGAAGTACTCCTATATAACAACCACGTTTATAAAATCTTATATATTATCTCATGAACTAGTAATTTAAATACAATTAACACCATGTATTATGCTTTGCATTTTGTGTCACGTAGTAATTTAAATACAATTTAGTGTATTATGCTTTGCATTTTGTGCCACATAGTAATTTATCACTAAATACGTTTTTTTACTTTGATACTGCAGGATATGTAAATATATATATACCAATCATTTTTGGGTGACTTTAAAAATTATTAAACAGTTCGTAAAGCACAACTGAACTCAACAAACTGATAATAATAATTATGCTGAAAAGAAATAATGATGCAGTATAATTACTGGTTAATTCGTGAAGGTATGCAGATACTTTGGCAGGTTCATGTGAAAATAAATAAAATATATCTTAACCATAGTAAAAAAACTTATTGGAATAGACAAGATATTTTGTTTTAAATTTGGTACAACTTTGATGCAACAAATTTGGTATACATTTTTGTGCTAGCATTTCCAAGAGCACCCAAGAAAAAATAAAATACTTTCAATACATTGGTATGTTTAACATAAAATATCTCCTAAACTGAATTAATGGAAGATGCTTTATAACATAATACAATGCTCTCACTATTATTTCATTTATACCACTTTATGTTAAATATTATTTAATTTATACAAAACACATATTTATGACCACTTAAGGAAAAACATTTAATTAGGGAATTTAAAGTTTCACGTTTATAAGCTTCACTTTATGTAAAAAAGTTATTTAAAATTAAATTAAAATATTTATTTAAAAAAATTAAAAAACTTGATTTTGGTCTTTATGAATATAGAAGTAACTTGGTAGTAAATAATTTGAACGAAAGAAATCGAATATGTTGTAATTACTGAAGATTTGGAGGTAAGCGATTTGTTTTTACGAAGCTGTTTTAACAAATTACTAAAAGATAACACATTTTAAATAACTAAGTTGATTAAAACGTTAGTCTTATTTATGAAACAATGATTTATGTCAACCGAGGCAACTAAAAAATTCTAAGAAAAAAAATGTAGGAAAAGTTTAAATAAATTTATTGTTACAATTTTTTGTTTGAATTATATAATCTAGAAAACATCTGTAATACTAAATTATTTTACTTTCCCTCAAACATTTTTAAAATTTATAGGATCAAATATTTTACAATATTACTTGTTTTCGTTTTTCCTAACCTGTTTTATTTAAATCAAGTAGTTATTTTTCTTCTATTTACCAACCCATGTATTCGATATATAAACAAATACGATATAATTGTATTTTATTGGGTAACATCATCGATGCAGTTTGTTTAGGAAGCATAACGTACAAGCATGGCTCATAACTCCAACGGAAAAACTTAAGACTTCTTTTTTCGCTTCAAAGAATTTTGCTTTATAAAACCATCAACTTTGTCAAAAGAAATCGAATTTCGTCTCCGACCCTAGGATTGGACCATACCTTATTGCATTTGTTTCAGGGACTATGGCTTCAAAAACATTTTCCTATAGTAAACCGTACAGAAAATGCAATCTTGTGTCCGTGCTGACATATTATTTCTTATGTTTTGCCAGATTTTATTCTATAGTCGATAAAGGATCGCGTATCAAGCAATATTCCAAAGTAAAAAACTTTCAAGTTATGCAGGCAACTGTCATTGTAAAAGTGAATTATAAGTGTTTTTTCGCTATATTTTTATTTTTATTGGAAACAAACTTAAATAACTAAAAGAACTTATTAGCGAATTTCCATAGGACCATAGGAAAAATAAGCTATGCAGTGGCCGTTATGGTGAGACCCAAGGTCGAGAGTAGCAAATGAGCACCGATCATGGTCCCCAGAAAACGTTTTGGGGTGTCATTAAAATTCATATGTATATATGTATATAGGTATATATATTGCAACGGGAAGTGCCCGATTGCAATTCGAAAATTTCGAGTTTTGTAAAGGAATTTGCAAAAATCGAATTTTTTGAGTCTGGCGAGAGCATCTACTGTATGTAGGCCATGAAACAGCAAAGTCCAGGCGACAAGGCCGTTATCTCCCGAGATGCGACTTTTGAACCATGACATGTTAAGAGCTGAAAACTTAACTTAGTAGAATAGGGAATGATTTCTGTGGGAATAACCGGGATCTGTGAATTTACGGATTCTGGATTTTGGTTGGTTAATGCATTGTGCTAAAAACGCGTGTATTGGTCATCCATTTCCCGATTCGTAAATCAAAAATGTACTTACGTTATAAGCGTTAAAAGCTAAGGGAAATTTTCAAATTAACTCAAATTTCAAAAAGAGTAATATTTTTGGAAATGGCATAATATTCTAAGAAAGAAAGGTTTTATAACAAAAGTCGATATTTTCAGTTTTAAAGAAATCAGTCAAATCAAATTGAGTTAAAGTAGTAGAAAAAAGAGTTTTAAAGTAAATGTCTTGTAAGGAACTTATTAAAGAAAGAATGTAGTGTTATATAAATTAAATAAATAATTAAAATTGTGTAAATTGAAAAGGTGAGGGTTTTCACACATTTAAACGAAGTATAAAAAAGTAAAGTAAATATTTTATGTTATAAAGAGATGAATGAGAGTTATAAGTGTTAGGTGATATTGTAAAACGTTAGTAGTTGAAACAAATTTCGGGAGTAGAGTTAATTAAACTCAGTTGGAAAAATCGAAATTTAAAAGGTCCCTACAAACTACAATTTCTGAAGAAACAAAATAAAACTACGGCCATGTATCCAAAACAAAGGCAAATTGGATATACAAAAAAGAAAAATTGAAAATGTTAATGAGAAAAATTTAATTAATTAATAAGCTGCGTTAGAGACCCCAGTAGGCCTAAAAAGTGAACCCCGAGTCGCACAACTACAATTCGACTTCGAGAAGAAAGGTAAAGCCATGACGAATAAGAATCTCCAAATAAATCTAAAATCAGTGTAAAACTTAACGAGTTATGAAGAAAATAAGGAAATTGGTTAATTTTGGTAAAGCCAAGTAAAGATTAGACGAAGCGGAGGACACGTCACGAAAGTGGAAGGGATGAGCGGGAAGGCCTAACGCGGGAAACTGCAAAAGCTTAGATATGACTTTATGTGAAAACTAATGAGAAAAAAGGAGAAAAAACTTCACAACAATTCAGGAAATAATTTATACAACATATGAGTACCAAAAAACTCCGAAAAAAGTGGAGTTTTTGGAAATCTGGAAAAACCGCCAAACGCTACAGTTACAAGGGAAAGGGAGACCCTATAAAAGCGGAGGACGCGTTGATCTGGGCTTCTTCTAAAAAATCGAATACTACGTTATTTGTCCCCTAAATTGCCTGAATTAGAGTCAGTAAATTTGTTTCAAATACTGGGTTAGTTAGGATAATTTTTAAATTAATATCTGTAAAAATCTATTAAAAAAGTAAATTCATTCAAATCAGTAGAGTCATTAAATAGTATAAATAAATTAATAATTAAATCAAATCATAAGCCATATAAAATTAAAAGCCATTATTAAAATTGAATTAAATTAAATTATAACGTTCTGCCTATCTGTAGAATAATTGTATTTGAATTGTGTTTAAAAGTTATTGTTTTAAAGGGAAAGTTACCCTAAGAAATTGATTATTATTATTTGAAAGGTCTGTTTTATTTTGCAAATTTGGTAAATAAAAACTATAATTTATTTACAGAACAAAAAATTCACTTGAGTTTTAAATTTACCTGTATTACTGTATATCCATTGTGTCCTGTTCTTATACAATTAGTAGTGAATATATGAAAAGGTTTTTGAAAGCACAAATAGGTTACTATGGCGGTTCCACTGTTCTCACTTCTCTGAGATTTACAAAAAGTAAACAAGAGTCATTA
>JAGFPH010013285.1:550-27001 GCA_018207615.1 Philaenus spumarius
CGCTTTGCATCCTGGCTATCAACTTCGGATCACAGAATGCTCCCACGAGAATTTTAACCTGGTACTTTTGCGTGCTTACACCTCGACTGTGCTACCTCGGATTATGGACTGCTTCGATTTGCTCGCAGCAACAAACTCGCTTTGCATCCTGGCTATCAACGTCGGATCAGAGAATGCTCCCACGTGGATTTTAACCCGATACTGTTGCGTGCTTACACCTCAACTGTGCTACCTCGGATTATGGACTGCATAGATTTGCTCGCAGCGACTTACTCGCTTTGCATCCTAGCTATCAACATCGGATCAGAGAATGCTCCCACGTGGATTTTAACCCGGTACTGTTGCGTGCTTACACCTCGACTGTGCTACCTCGGATTATGGACTGCTTCGCTTTGCTCGCAGCGGACAAACTTGCTTTGCATCCTGGCTATCGGCTTCGGATCAGAGCATGCTCCCACGTGGATTTTAACCAGGTACTTTTAATCTATAGTATTTTACTTTTTGAACGATTTGAGGGAACCAGACTTGCTATAAAGTAGTCAAAAAATATATATGTGTACAATAATATCTTATATTCATTTTTTATTTAAAACGCCAAAAAGTTTAACTCTAAGTCTTTTTCATTTTGTTTAACGAAATTGTCCAAGTGAATTATAACATCAACGTGGGTACCAAATGCGGCCATTAGTGTGAACGCATATTATACATATGCCCTATATATCATTTTTAAATGACACTCCAAAACGTTTCCTTTGGACTATGATTGGTGCTCATTGACTACTAACTTAGCTATCACCATAAAGGTGCATTCACACTAAGTGTTACGAAAAATAGTAAATCATTATGTTAAATAGTAGTGTGCATACTACGCTGTCGTGTTGTGTCGTGTCGTGACGTTCACAACACGCTCCCTGACGCGTCAGCTCCAAATAAATAAAAATTCCCATATTTTGTCAGTAGGCGTCATGCCGTCTGCTATGCATATGGAAGAAGAGGTCATAGAGCATGTGAAGAAATACCTTATTTTATTCGACCATTGCGAAAAAATCTATAGAAATAAATATGCATGCAGTGAAGCATGGGAAGAAATAGGAAGAATCATGGAAATATCAGTTAATACTTTCTAATTTCTTGCAAAGTTAGGCCGTTTGATTGGTTTAACCAATATTTCACAAACACTTTAAAAACACGTTTATAAAATTTTGTTTCTTTAATAACTGGCGGCAAAATTGGTTATTGATCTTGTAAAATGTAAACAAGTAGGAAGGGGTGATTTAACAACAGCTGTTCGTCCCCTCTGTGCCTTTAGACCGGAAGCTACAAGGAAGTGAGTATGCAAAATGTAAGGATCGTACTTTATCAACGGATATTAGCTTAAAATAGATCAAAGATTAATAATCCGTCTCTTGCCGGTCCATTTTTTTATAAAGAAAATCGATGAAGTGGCTATGGAGTCATTTTAATGATTATTTTAGCTATAGATTTCTCTTATGATAAAAGAGATGAGAGGTTGTTAAATTAACAAAAATTATCATTTAAAAAATAAATAATATTAATAAAATAATATATAAGAAGAAACAGCGAATTTAAATAGAAATATATGAAAGTAATGTAAAAACACCCCTTTTCTCTTCTTTAAATTAAAAATATTTGTAATTAAATTGGCCTAAGAGAAAATCCAAAGAATTTAGTTTTTTAACTAGTGCTTTTTTTAATTTGTTTCGATTTTGGACCGGTCAGTCGACATAGAAACATTGCTTTGAAACTTATATTTTTAATAGATGTAATGTATAAAACTAGCTATATAAATGAGGAGAAAATGAGACGCCTTGAAATAGCGTTATACGTACATAAATTTCTGAAGAAAGTGTGTCATGTTTCCAAAGTATTCGTGAGTCATCGAGGGAACCTGCAATAAATGGTAAACAGTTCAAATGTTTGATATGTATGAAAATTAAAGAGGAACAAAGATAAGCAACTTCTTTTGTGTCCGAAACTGCAGCAGCGGAGAAAATTATTTTTAAATACTGGACGTATTAATCAAGACCATGGTTTCACCCAACTTAGAACTTGTCAACAACCTTTGACATCACAAGCAATGTTTTCGTGACAATTTAAGATTGCCGAAAAAATCTGAAAATCTTTCAGGAGGACTTCTGAAATACATTAATGATATTAAACCGAACATCCACTTCATACTGGAAATGGAAAGGCAAAATCAACTCAACTTTCTCGATTTAACATTAACAAAAAACACAAACAGGTTACAATATAAAATATATCGCAAACCTACTACCACAGACGCTACCATACACGCCGATTCACACCACCCATATTCACAAAAGATGGCAGCTTTTCATAGTTTTGTCCACATACTTATCACGGTATCTATGAACAAGGATGATTACCAAAGCGAAATTAATATCATTAAACATATAGCTGTGGCAAACGGGTACAATAGTATAACTATAGACAAGTTAATCAATAGACATATCAAGAAAAGGAACACGAAACGCTCTGAGAATGACACTACCATCAAAAACAGCTATATTTCTTCAGAATATACTAAATATTTACCCAATGTCTTACAAAACGTTTTCAAGAAACATAATATAACTATATCATTTCGTACTAATAATAACTTATATGCTTCGTTAAAACCAAAAATTATCACCCCAATAGAGGAAAGGTCCGGAGTATACAGAATTAATTGCCAGGATTGTGACAAACATTATATTGGTCAAACAGGGATAACGTTATAAAGTACATCTCCCTAACAAGAGCGCCGTTATCTAATTCTAATTATGCACGTCACCTCATTGAATCGGATCATAAGCCGGGAGACTTCAACTCAACAGTAGAAGCCTTATACACGTGTGAAAAAGGAAGAATAATGAATGCAATAGAGGAGTTTGAAATATATAAAACATTCAAAAACCCAGATAACGTATTAAATGACAAGCTTACGTTCAACTCCCACTATTTGTACGACACGGCTATCAACCATTTGTATAAAACATACAGAGATAACGATCAGTAGGCTGCACTGCACTATACTGACCGGACGTTGAAATGCGGCTTATTTCGTGTTTTTATTTGTGTGATGAGTCGTGACTTGTGTGTTAGTGTCCGCGTAAATATGTGTGTGTATATTTTAATGTTTTTAATGTTCGACGAACTCACCAGAGGGATGACCAGATGATGGAGTTACGGCTCCGAAACATGTCGTCTTAAACTAAACTGACAAGGAGTCACAAGACGGACCTAGGGTAAATAATTAGTATTAATTATCTGTGACTCGGATCAAAATCATGCAATAATAATAATAACTGATTTTGGGGGTTTTTTGGCCGTAAAGAGGATTGTTTTTCAAATTTTTCAAAACCTTTTTCCGTGCATCTATACAGGCCTAATTGAGGTGTTTGGTGCAAATTTGTTTGAAATCGATCGAATAGTTTTCTCTCTAGATAATTAATTTATTAGTTAATCTCCTACTTTAATAAATCACCTCTCCTACCCCACCTACAATTATGAAGTCACAGTGAATCTTTTTAATAATTTAAATATGTTTGTGAGAAACCGTTTATTTGTAAGAGTATTCAATGTTTTTTAAATTATAATTTTCGTTTGTTTCTCAACCTTCCATCACTTTCATCATAAGAGAAATCTATAAATTATGGCTAAAATGACTCCATAACCACTTCATCGATTTCCATTATGCAGGGTGTCCCCGAACTCTCTGGACCCCTTTTGTTGATATGTTCATGGGATCCAGACAAACATATTTCACAATATAAACATGTGTCTAAGGTGCTTATTTTTTCGTCTGTCTGTCTGTATGTGTTTTTTACAAAATACTTAATATTTTTGGAAGTAGAAAATATATTGAGCTCAAACTTTGTATACCTATTTATTGCATAACCTTTTATCACTGTACGAAAAATTAGAACATTATTTTAAACATTTTCAAAATGGCGGCTGTTTATAATTTTTAATATCAAATATCTCAAAAACCGCCAACTTTACAAAACATTTACAAGAGACAAAAAAGTTTACTTTTTTAATGGCAAACACAATGGTTTTTTATTTTGTCTGTAGCTCAAAGAATAACAGAGATATTGACAAAAAAAAGGGAAAATATATTTCTTGGTAGTTGCAATGATTACAGGAACTCCCTGTATTCATTGGTAGTTGTCAACAATACCCAGAATTACTCTAGAAACAAAATATTTTAAAGTTATAATGACCTAAACTAATAAGATATTTGCATAATGTTTCGAGCACTTTCTGAGCTGATTCAGTGTGAATCAGCACTTTCACATCACGTCAGCGTAGTGTGAATACAGCTTAAGAGTAAATGCAATAGCTCATCTTTCCTATTCGCTAAACATTGTATTTACAGCAACCTACTACGTCCCGTAGATGATATATTAGTATACTTGACTACGAAGTCCTTAGTTCGAATCTGAATATGCAGACCATTGAAGTTTGTGTAAATACAATAATGTTGATTTTGAAAAGCCTAGCCTGTTGGTGCTAGTTTAATAATATACAAAAGTATAATATTGAATTTATTAATAATAATAGCATAGCATTATTAACTATACCTTTAAAGCCTATCAACCAATCAAAAATTGTATACTGAATTCCTCGGCAATATACAAAAGTATACTACAGGTGTGTATTATCAGTTTACTGGTTCTATTCTACGACAACACTTTATACAAAGCGCTATGTAAATTCAAACTCTATTGTATGGAGTCCAACAATTCCGTTTCAACTGACCTAGTATTCTCCCAAGCTTGTAATGTACACCCGTTCCTGTTCCTTTTTTATGAACACGACATTGGAATAAAGAAACATCGGGTTATTTTAAAAGTCCCTTGTTTGTACAGTCAGTGCAAAAAAAACTATCCATGGGTAGACAATTTCAAAAAAAGTAAAAAGTTTATTTAAAAATTTGAAATCCTTTTTGTAAACAAATAACTTCTTTCTTTCTCATCGCTAGCTATAGGCCTAATAAGAATTTTATTAAAATACTAGTGAGCCGCCGTGAAAATCACAGACATGGCAGAAAAGTGTCGCATTAAACGTTTTAATTAAAGACCTGAAATAATGTGGCAAAACAGAATAAAAGATCATACATTTTAATCACGGGCCTACTTAAATTAACTATTTTAAATACAAATATATTAAATACTGTCATTTAGGCAAAACTATATTACTGTGCATTTTTAAATTCACTCAAGTTTTCATCGTCAGTAGGTTTTCTGTTTAATTAACAGAATTCAAACTTTTATGATTCCATAAAATTTCCAATAATTCAGACCAATAGCCCAAGATAGGCCATTCGCATGCGCTATCCATACATTTCAGGAAGCTAACTTGACAGAAACAATCAGATGTATTGATGTACAAAATGTAACCTAAAAGATGCAACATAATCTTAAATAGTTCACATAGTTGTTGAAGTACTACAGCTGATAGACGAAATCGAGCTGAGTACTACAGCTGTTATTATGTTAGCGAACAGCTCAAACGATACGACCTCAAACGGTACGTACGCTCGCATTTATATAAGTTGATAAAAACTTGAAACTATTTTAACCACTCAAGTAGATATCCGTTTTGAGTAACTTTGCCCCGGTTTCCGAGAGGATTCAGTTTTGGGAATCAAATTCTGCTTTTAGAGAGTACAAGATGTTAAAAAACAAGAAATAAATAGATAATAGTGTTTTTTTTTCAAATTTTTACAACTGCACTATTAATAATTTTAATCGTAGAGTTTTTCTTTTATTAAAAAAGTTACGAGGGCACTTAGCACCAAGTCACACAGTTAACACTACGTACCTATTGGTTAAATTATTCAGTGTCACAAACCTCCAACCTGCCCATGCCAAGCTACAATTTTCGCTTAAAATTTCATACACGTTAACTGATTTAAACAGGTAGGCCTATTTACTCTACCAAATAAAATTTTGCGACTGAAATCATGTAGCCTATTATTTGCGGAACTAGTAAGCTCCGTTAAAAATCACAGGCAGATTAATTAGATAGACATCAGAAATACTATTTAAACCAATAGACTTTATCTCGGCCCTGGACGGGATAACTGACATAGGGAGTCGTGTTCAATGTTAGTTTTAATTTTTAGTCGCCCATCCACTGTAATCGTTACTATTGCAAAAACAGCGAATGACATTATAAGAATAAATTGTCTATTTTATTATTGTAGCGGCAAAGATTTTGTAAGAAGTAAGAACCAAAACATTAAATAATATGGATAAGATAAAATGTTGCTACTTAATGTAGGGGAGAGTGTCGTACCAGGGAACACATTTATAACTTACCTCGGTAAATTTAAACAGATTGGCTTTAAAAACAAACTAACACTGCTAATTTAATTGGACACTACTGTTTTATTGATATAATTTTTTTTAATCCAGTATCTATACTAGAAATACATAAAATAAAAATGCTTTCAAATGTTCCAAGGTACATTATGTTGATGTACCAGGCAACACTACCTATTGTACCCGGGAACAGGTTAGTTCTGGAAGAAATAACAACACAGATTACATAAAAATCAGTATTATTTTAGTAATACTAGGATACACCAGAACAGCCTACATGTAATTAACAACAACTTTTTATTATTTCTTTAAAATTACCAACTTTAAAGTGTTTAGTTGAAAATAATATAAAAGTGAAAAATAAAGGTAATATTCTTGAAAGTTAGTTAAGGGCAGTTATCCTAAACCTGCAAGGATTTTTATAGTTCTGTGCAATAATCTCAGATGTAGGTGTTCCAAGATTTTGTATCACTACCCGCACAAAGTTCGTGCGCCCAACGAAGACAAGCAATGCACCGTATCCATTGTTCTCCTCCACAATATTGTTCGGAGCAAAACAGTCATTGTTCAACAGCACTGTATTCTTCGTCCGTAGACACTAACGGGGCGTCCTCTGCTTCGAAAGACGAAGAATATTCGATTTGTTGTATTTTAGGCCTTCGCCGACATGTTTTTTTCTTGTTCTCGGACCCTTGGTTCACTTTTTTAGGTTACTTTTAGTGGTTTTCTCTTGTTTGTTGTGTCCTACGATGTCAAATTTGAGAGATTTGGGATGCTTTTTTGACAGAATAGATTGTATTTACATAATTTTTCTAGTCTTCTCTCTTATTTCGTCTTTCTCAGATGTATCTGTCACTATTCTTGTCCGGCCTGGTTTCCTACCCCTTTTATCCGTCTTTCTAGGCCCTACTTTGGGATAAGGCTCCATCTGTTCTGGTGTTACAATTTTTTGGTCCTGACATTGTGATTTAGGTCGTTCTGGAGTAGGTCTATGAGTAAATTCATTAGGGATTGGAGACTGATCAATACTTGTGTATGCAGTTGAGGTGCCTGGCAGTGGATCAAAAGATGTACGCCTAAGTGGCAATGTAGGTAACGATCTTGGCAAAGTCATGGTTGATGTAGACGCCATCAATTCAGTGAAAGATGCTGGGCATGCGCCAGCCGACATGGCTGAAATATGTAAAAGTATTGGTTGAGGCTCATTTTGTTGAAAAGGCCGATTACTAACATACGAAGGCAGAAAGTCTTCGTCAGTCAATACTCCACGATATAATGGAAATATGCCTGACGATTTAAAACCACTGAGAATGTTTTTGGGTGTAAACGCACGGGGAAACACAGATCCTACTACTTGGGATACACAGTAAATATCAAATGTTTTATCCGGGTGGTTTAAATGCCACTCGTCACAGCTTGGCTGTAGAATGTTTTCAAAGGTCCATATATAGACACGTCTAGGGGCTGTAGTCAGTGAGAGGTATGAGGAGAGAATGTTACAATTACGATTCCAACATCCAATGCTCTTTCTACTGCCTGTAAAGAAAGGTGGGTTTCATGATTGTCAATAATCAACAATACTCGTTCTTCTTATGAACTCTTAACATAGTTAATGGTAACATAGTTCTAAAAACTTCACAAACATTTCATCGTTCGACCATCCGGTCGATGTTGCAGCCCCAAGCGTTCCTGCAGAGGCGCCAGTCAACATTCGATCTTTAAAATACACTCTCGGAAAAATAAGCATAGGTGGCACATGGTTTCCTATCGCATTCACTGCAACTATCATTGTAATCAAGGTTCCCCTTTCCGCAGAAGTACAACCTCCAATTTCCTTAACTCCCTTGGGAGCTACTACAAGAGCAGGTGCCTCGACTGTTTTTAATCCAGTCTCATCAGCATTCCATATGCGGTGTGGAGGTATGGGACCAAACCTTTTGTGAACGTCTTCCAGATTGTCATAAAACCTAGAAAGGTTTTCTTTGTTGAAGCTTGTCGAGCGTGACAAGCTTGTCGCCTCAGGTTTCGTCACGGATAATTGATCTTTATATCTCCTCATGAAATGTCGCATCCATTGCTCCCCAGCAATTTTCTCATGACTCCACTTTTGAGGAATTGTTTTGAGCAAAAGAATATGCCAGCTTTCTTACGCCTTTTTTTAGAGAGCCCGTAATTAATTTTGGCTACTTTTTGGATGTAATCAACAAGAAGATTTTCTTCATTTTCGTTAAACACTTTATTTATATCAAAATTTGATGCGTACGTAAAAGTGTTCTTCCCATATTTTTTTAAGTTGGCCAAAGCTCTTGATAGTGTGGTAAGTTTAACATTGTAAACTTTACATGCTTCTCTCATTGAAATTTTCTAGTCCGGAGCAGCAGTAACAGCTTCAATGGTTTTCCTCATCTAATCAGAATCAACATTCGCCCTATTGATACCAGTTTTACTGCGAGGCATTGAAGGCAATCTGAAAAAGTAGACAAAGTTACATTATGTACATCATGGACAGTTGTTCCTGGGTACAATAGGTCGCCATTTTCATAAAACATTGTTTTTAATGTTATATGTTGTAACTAAAATTGTAAATAGTTAGTAGATAACACTCACCAATATGAGTAAACCTTAATAGAACAACAGATAATGCGATTCACATCACTGGTTTCAACACAATGTAAGTATTGGTAAGTAAACACCAATACCCAATGTCTTTAACATGAGCGACAACAAAATAATTATAATAATACATTATAAAATAAAATTGAAATAAATTCATAATAAATGAATCTATAGAAACAGGCCAGACTAGCTTTGTGAGTAATATTATTTCAATAGGAAGTTACAACGGATGTACCAGCTTAAATTACTTAAGACACAAATACACTGCTTTGCGTTATTCGGTGTGAATCAACGAGTGCAAACATGCGATAAATACTGCCAAATCTGTAAAACTGGGAAGCCAATCAGAACAATATAAAACTCAAATAGTCCAATCAATGGAGAATTAAAATGCGTGAAACTGTGTGGTGGGGAAATTTTGGAGAGGACACGAGGTCTGTCATCAACTAAAATTCAATCAATCAACAAATAGACCAAACCTTCAAGATGCGTCAGTTTTATTTTTGCATTAGGCCTAATTAATCATTTAATAAATTAACTTCATTAGCATAAACAAGAGATAAATTCTCAAACTAAAATATAATCATCAAATAAAGTTTTCAATCAAGCTAAATACATCAGATAGATACAGGAACCATCAAAACCAAGGAATAGAATGCAGTAGTGAAGTGTAAAATAAAATAAATAAAGGTTAATAAGTGAAGTGTATAAAATCAAATAAAAGTGCAACGTATATGAGAGTGGGAAACAAACAAATTATGTAAGTAGCATTAATATTTTATTTATTTTGTTATTCGCCATTCCGACTACTGTTATAAATCAATATAATTTGAACAACTTACCGTCGTCAGTAGTCAAATTTGCCGTATGTACACGACGGCCGTTTCGGCTATTCAGCCATTATCAAGTGGTTTGGAGGAAATCCTCCGTTGTCATGGAACACTTCATACATAACCCAGTTCTTTGGAGTACGTCACATACCAAGCTAAAAATTTGATCCGTAAGAAGGATCTGGTCAACCCTCCCAAAACCCTTACATGTCATACCCTCACAAGTAACCTTACAACAATTACAATTAATGTAAACGTAAAAACTTTACAAAATAAGAGTACAACTAACCAGTTCGTTTACAATCCACACACAATGGCCGATTCCTAAAACAATGGACCTGTGCTGCACTCTTGAGCTGTCTACACAACATAGTTTTGTTTAACTCCAATAGGTCGCACCACTAACCCCTAAACTAAAGTGTTCCTAGGTACTTTATGCCCTAGGCACGACACTCTCACCTACTACAATTTTTAGTAGGCCTATTGTATTATAGTGAATGTTTCTCAATTTATAATTACCTTTCCAGATAATTATGTCTATCTTATTGATTTTATATGTAGGTGTTATAATGTTTTAAGAAATTAATAATTTATCTTATCTAAAAAATGTTATTGTTTGTTTACTATTATTGTAGTGCTTTCTTTACTGACAACAAAAATAATGAATTTACATGTAGGCCTAATGTTATGTAATAATCAGTTATCAGTAACCTTCAATGCGCAATATGTAAATATGTCATTTCTATGTATAATGAAAAAGTGTGATTACAAATATCTAAAATATTTCCTAATTAAAATGATTGCGCATCTACCTAATTAATTTGAAAATACATTTTAACAAATAATATATTTATTTACAAGTGAAACATATTTCGATAATAATGTTACCAATGCTATTTAAAAACAATTATATGTTTTTCGCATTCCTGTGTCATCAAAAATTGAAAGTGGGTAAGGTGCCAGCTCAAATTCAATGTATTTCTTGAGATCTTCGTCAGACTTCTTGAAAATGAAATCAGAGCTAATGAATCCTCGTCATGAATCCTGACTTTGGAAGTAGCACACTTATATCAAAGCCCACTAAAGAATACCGTTGAGGGACGGGCTTGTGTTCACCGAGACTTGAACGCTCCAATCGCCGTAGTGCAACGTTGTCACGTTCTTCCCACGCTTCAAACTGACTGCGGCTGACTCGACGCATTTATAATTCTATAAACTGTGCGATCAAGCCTCGAGCGGTAAATACCAGGAGTGTTCGAGGCTAGTAGATATGGCAACGCTGCGCGCCCATCCTATTGGCAGCCTCGCAACGGTATTCTTTAGTGGGCTTTGGTATAAGGGGTTACACTCGTTTCGTCCTTTGAAACTTCACATCCTTGAAATTGCTGCCTATTATATTGTCCATCCATTGGATCCCAATCTCATAAGCTTGATGACAATTTGTCTTTTCGTCCCCTACTACTCCAGAGCTGATTGACATGATGCTTTTTCCAACTGGAAAAGGATTATGTGCTGAAAACCAGCCTAAAAACTTCATGACATCTGTTTCATCTTGTAGAATTCTAGAAAATCTGGCATCAGCGTGTTGCTCTGTTGTTGAGAAGGTAACACCACAAAATTGTTCTATTTGCAGAGACACTTCCATTATTGCAGGCATAGACGAACTCCACTTCATGAGAACGCTATCTTTCAAGCCTCTTCCACCATTAATCCCACCTTGACTTTTGATAGATCGCATTAAAGTTTGCTCAATGGTCATGTCTGACCATATACCAGATCACGATTTTTCATATCTTCGTACTGTAAAAAAGCCTTTGACCACAAAACTATTATAGTCCTCAGTAGTAAGTTTGGATTTAAGGTCAACCATAACCTGAATTTTTTCATCAGTCACAATTATCTCATCACCATATTTCTTAATCAGTCGAGCTTTGACTGTCTTGAATGTTGGAATTGGGCCTTTGAAATCTTTAAGAATTTCAGGTACAGTAAACTGGCATTCATTTTCATTTCCTTCTAAATACTTGTAAATGTATTCAATGCAATTAGTAATGACATCAACTTCTGGACGCCCCTTACAGCGTAAATTGGGCACTCTAGCAAAGGGCAAGTCTTGTGATATCTGGCCTCTACTGCTATAAGATCACTTACAAGGAGTAAACGGTCAAGCACTGTACTGTCGTTTCTCTGTTCAGCCGCAGTGATGAGAGAATTCTTGAATGGTTCAGTTTCCACATAGTGTACACTTTCTCGTAAATGCATTGTATTGGTCGTTTAGTTTGTTTCTTCACATATTCATGTGATGCATTTTCCCCACATATTAAACAATTATGATTAAAATCAAAAAGTTTATCACTGTCTAAGCTTCGAGTTCTCTTATCCCCTGGTGCATGGCCATCACTTGTTTTGTAGTACCGTTTCCTGCATCTGTCATGGACCTCAATTGAATATTTGACCAACCTCTTTGAATTTGTTATCTTTGTATTTCTTACTACAATCAATAAGTGTAGCTATCCCTTTACTTCGAGCTATCACAGTTTCTTCTCAAATCAGACTCCTCGTAAGATGAGATCGACCGAAATTGTATACTAACATTCACAACAATACAAAAAAGTATCACAACTAAGAAAACGTAAATTATCGAACACTGCACTTCACTAATCAAACCTCGTACATATAAGAGACCGAAATTGTATACAAACATTCACAAAAAATAAGAGACCGAAATTGTATTCAAACATTCACAAAAACACTGCCCTATACTGCTCACACTCACGAAGCTTGGTAGCAACTAACAAGTAGTTTGAGTTTACGAGGCGGAGGGTGGGAAGACACAGGTAGGAGATAACGGGATCCCTTCTTAACGACTTACCCTTCGCATATACCACAGAAGAACCAATTTCGGTCGACTCTATTCCTTTTATGAACCTTCCACTTCAAAAACTTTATTAATGACTTTATTTTTGACTTAATTGTATATAAATATTATTTCTTATTATTATTTGCAAATACAAAATGCAATAATACATATCAAAAAATTTCCCAATTTATATTTTCCTGTTTCGATATTTCATTGACAATATATTTAAATGTATCATTAATTTAAAATAGTTTTTTCTTCAATTTTCTTAAAAATTATTATTATAAATGTTACTGATGAGTTTTTAATTAAGAATACCAATTTCTAAACTTAATTAGTGTGGCGTAGATTTGTGACTGGAGGTACCCTTTTGCTGACTGCTACGCGTATAACTGCAGATCGAAAAATTTAATTTTCTATTTGTAGACTTGATGTTAGGTACTTGCTGAACGCAGAAAATGTACTACAACTTTTATTCAGTACGTCTTTTCATATAGAACAGCCGATTCCACGGTATGGACGTTTAAAAGTCTTAATAGTAACTTTTTAAGCAAAGTTGGTAAAAATCATCATTTTTTTACCATTGATTTTGACAATATTTCTCGGTCAAATTAAACGTTGTGGGTAACCAATCAACGCAGAATTTAGTGCTCTTTAATTTATAAAAGAGTAAAATTTCAGATTGCTTACTTTAGGAGTTAAAATCAAAAAACTGAAAAAAGGCCGAAAATGTTGGGGGTTTTTGGACCCCTCCTTTGAAGCTCGCAGTGGGGGGGTGGTACAAACCTAGGATACTTCAATTTGATGTCAAATAAAGCGATCAAAACGATTTCCAGCTTTCCAACATTTATTTCTAGAAATGGCTCCCAAATGGTCTTATTTAACTGGTCTAACTGCGGATTCGGCACTTCCATAGAGTGATCGCGGATTCAACACTGACATGGCCATAATATTACTAACTATTGCTAACTCTGTAAAGTAACAACACTCTATTATACACTTTATATTTATTTTTGGGATCAAATAAATAATCCCTAAATAATTGTTCATAGTGCTGACTGATACAAAAAGTTACCTTATATGCAAAAGTTATATAACCTAAACTTGAAACAGTGTTAGAACATGCTAACCAAAATGGCTTCTCTAAACTTATTTAAATTTCTCCGACTGTGGAGGAGTTTTAAACTTGAATTATATTTACATTCCTTTAGGCCTACTCTAATTTTGTTTATTTAAATAATTTGGAACAGATTACGGAATACAATCTAACGTAGGCTATAATAGCAAGAAAAAAATGTATGTGATTTTCAAAAACATATTTTAATATAAACCATTTTAGGCCAAATTTAAAACAGTAAAAGGTAGAAAAAACAACTTCGTATATAAAAAAAAAGAAAACTAAACAAATTATCTGAATTTGTATATATATAAGTATTTGGGAAGCATTAATAGAATATTTGTATTTCATGGAAAATTCAATAAGAATACTAGCGTTCATTAGCAGACCAAGTAAAATGTTTTTTGAAGTGAAAACTTCTTTAGGCGCGTTAGACACTTTTTTGCATGAGGTAAAATCGTTGAACGCGAGGGACGTCATCGTCACTGTCACCAACAATTAAAGCGAATGTATGTACGAGTAACATTTAATATAACAGCTGATTTCACCCATCATCTGTAAACCCAGTGTATTTATAGGCCTATTATAGTTTGAGGATATGTTTACAACTTCAATCGTTATAATTTCTTATGAAGATGATTTTATTATATATATATGAGTTCCAGAACTAATGCATGTTATAATACCTTATAATATTTGCTTTGAGGTTATAAACTGTATATAAATATAACCTTTTTTTCATCAAAATATTCGTTTATACAAATTTAAAGAAAAAATACCTATTCGTTTAACTTAATAATATAACAGCTGATTTCACCCATCATCTGTAATACGCAAACAAAACCAAGCGTAGATTATACTATGGGGTTATGTTTACAACTTCAATCAATAATATAGCCTAAGTCTTGTGAAGTAGATTTGTTTAAATAATATTGTTTAATGTATTCTATAATACGTTATAAGATTTGCTTTGAGGTTATAAAATGAATAATATAAATATAGATATTTACCTTTTATTACCTTTTATTATCAATATATTCAGTTTTACAAATTTAAAGAAGAGATACTCATTTGAAAACATTCGTACATCTTCGTGTAACATAATATAAACATATTCGATTATTAATTTCTTCACTATAATATTAATAACTTCTAAATCATTTGATCTATCAATATGAAATAAAAGGCAATTAAAAGATATTATTTTTATCTTTCTTTAAATCTATATAACTAGGGGAGACACCTGCGTGCTCCGCACGCCAACCCCCAAAGAAACTTTATAAAAACATATGTTATGTTTTATTTATAATAAAGGTGTAGTATTAATTATAACCTCGAAGTAAGATGGTAAATAATGTTAAATATTTAAATTAAATTATTTCTTAACAGCAGTATAATAATAGTTAAAAAAACCAGCAAGGCTCAGGTCTACACTTTAAAACCCTAACCTAAAAGCTAGAAATACAAAAATAATTGCTTCAAATTTTGAAATCAGCTGTTAATGGAAATATTGGAGCAAACAGCTATCATATTATCTGTTATTTTATTCAATTGGTTGCTATGGTAATAAATGTAAATACATGTGTTGGTTTATCATTCTAGACCTAACCTAAGAATTTTTTCCGACTAAATTTACAAATATTGAAATAAAAAAGGTTTTTATCGAAATGAATTATAGCCTATGTTACTCAGGGATGGTGTAGCTTTTTATTAGTAAAACTATTTTTTCAATCGGTTCAGTAGTGCCAGAGATTACCCCCTACATACAAACAAACAAACAAACTTTACCTCTTTATAATATTAGTATAGATAATATACATAAACACAAAATCTTAACAAATATTCTTACAGTTTTAAAGTCCTTACAAAATTGTACACATTTACCGAGTTAAAAATTCCCTGTCTGCATAGTTAGGTAGGCCCACAGAATATTGAATAGAATAGAAGCGGCATAGGGTAAGAGGATGTGAGGCGACTCCCGCACTCTAACCCCCACTCCTTTGCCCTCAATAACACATCCTTCCGCAGTTTAACACACTTAACCTACACCTTCCACGTAACATCAGAACTCTCCACGTGTGTTTATGTTACTCCTTGTTTAGTCTTTGTTAAAGAAGTTTCTTTTTTTTGTGTTTTGTTATTGTTTTATGTTATAATTCCTTGTTGTGTGGCCTTTTTTTGCAGCGTGAGAGAAGCGGATAAAACAGTTAGCCCTCCGATAACTTTTAATCTCTATACTAATATTATAAAGCGGTAAAATTTGTTTGTTTGTTTGTATGTAGGGGGTAATCTCTGGAACTACTGAACCCATTTGAAAAACAGTTTTACTAATAAAAACTACACTATCCCTGAGTAAACATATAGGCTAGAAATAATTTTAATAAAAGCCTTTTTTATTTCATAATTTGTAAATTTAGTCAGAAAAAATCTTAGGTTAGGCCTAGACTGATGAATGATCACATGTATTTACATTTATTACCATAGCAACCAATTGAATAAAATAACAGATAAAACATCTGATTCAAACTGTGAAGCAATTATTTAAATTTCTAACTATTAGGTTAGGTTTTTATTAAAGGGTAGACCTGAGCCTTGCTGGTTCTTTTAACCTTTATTATTATAACTGCTGTTATAAAATATACGAAATAATTTTATTTGAACATCATTATTTACCAACTTAGCTTTGGGGTTATTATTAATATTATAATAAAGAGATAAAATTCTTTTGTTTATTTGTTTGTATGTAGATGGTAATCTCTAGAACTACTGAACCGATTGAAAAAATAGTTTTACTAATAAAAAGCTACACTATCTTTGAGTAACATAGGGTAGAATTAATTTTAATTTAAGGGTTAAAACAACCCCTAAAACAATAAAAAGTTATTGTTTTATTTTTTTACATACATAAAATAAACGGTGCCAGGAACTGGCACATACTTTCTGACAAACATATTTAAATTAAAAATAAATATATTACCTTTTTTTTCGGTACTAATAATTTTTTATATTGGTAGGCTATTTTTGCTTGACTGGCGTTTAATTTCAAATTTAACATTGTAACCAACGGATTAGTAAATTTATAAATCAATTTACTAATCCGTTGGCTACAATGTTAAATTTTGAAATATTTTAAGTATTAAACAGATTCATTTTGATTTCATAATTGTAGGAGGGATAGGAGAGGTGAAATTAAAGTAGGAGATAAATATTATTATTATTAGCTAGAGAGAAAACTATTCGATCGATTTCGAACACATTAGGACCAAACACATATATTAGGCCTGTATAGATGTACGAAAAAACGTTTTGAACAATTTTAAAAAAACAACCCTCTTTTTGGCCAAAAAACCACCAAAATCATTTATTATTATTATTATTATTAGCTAAACAAGAATTTTTAGAACGATGCGGTTTTTTGCATATTATGGTAGGGTACATCAAGCGCTACAAATAAGCCAAATTTGATAAAAATCGTTAAAGCCGTTTTTTATAAAAAAAATAATAACTGATTTCTTGGGGAGTTTTTTGGCCAAAAAGGGGGTTGTTTTTCAAAAATTTTCAAAACTCTTTTTCGCCCATCTATATAGGCCTAATTGACATGTTTGGTGCAAATTTGTTCGAAATTGTTCGAATAGTTTTCTCTCTAGCTTTGTATACATACGTACATACAGACAGACATTTTTTAAGAACCGCTTTTTGGACTCAGGGGATCCCAAAACGGATATTTCCAAAAAAATTTCGATATCAATTTTTTTGCGATCACTATAGTACTTTCTCTATACTATAGTATAGTGAGAGAGTAAAAAGTATCATAGATTGACATTTTGTCACGTGCTGCTAAGGGGTGAAAATTTAGTAAAAATGTTGATTGTTATACTTTCCTTACACTTTAAAAAAATAAGAAATCACTATGTTACATCCTAATTAAAATAAATAAGACATATTAGAATTTTATGGGGAAATGTTTTTTTTTTTTCAACAGATCACTTTTTAGAACAAGAAGCTCATTGTACATTAATTTTAAAAAGCATAGTGGCAAACTATTTTAAAATAAGGATATTTCGTCACATAAATGAGATTAACAATCAAATCCACAAAAATAAAATAAGGCCGAGGAACAACAAATTAGTATTGTTCCAGGGATAATAATTTTTTTATAATAATCTATACTTAAATACCTAAATAAAATATGTAAACATAAATACAATTTCAAAAAGTTCATTTTTTATGAAATTTACCCTCCTACCAATTATGTTATGTTAACTACTTATAAACATTCGGACAATGAAGTAAAACAAAATTAATAAAACAAAATTGTTACGTTTGTTACGAATTGATAGGGTGTGTAATGAAAGATATATATATTAGTTATATTCAGTATTAGAGTTAGTATGTTTAGTGTAAAGATATACCTTTGCGTAAGACAGATGGAGGTAAACAAGGAAGCATAATAAGGAAGGATGAGCTTGGCGGAAGTGTTTTTGTGTTGCACGGAAGAACAGTGTGGTTTGTAAACACGGAAGTTAGATGGGTTATGTAAGCATAACCCAAATCTAGATTCGTGGCCATTCTGTTAAGGTGTTGGGCCGGTAGCTAGGCCAGTCTGTTAAAGTGTGGGGCCGGGGAGCTAGGCCAGTTAGCTAAAGACGTTGGGCCGAGATTTGGCCAAGTATTGTGATTGAGAAGCTAAGGGTTGGAAGCTGGACAGCAAGAGACAAGTCATCACTACGAAAAGTCTACACGAGATTGAAGGACGAAACCGGTTCTGCAATAGAACGAGTGAGTAACAGAATACTTGGTCTATCGATATCACATTGAGTTTGGAGTCAAAAGTTTAACGGGAAAGTTTAAAGTAAATTCAGTAGCTTTGTTTACCGAGTTCTTGTTTCAGTCTGTCATACGAAAGTAGTATCTAGTAAAGGAAATGTATGTAGATCATAAGTGTAGGCTAATGTATCAAATCAGATGTACCTGTATAATTGCAAGGGCGTGCGAATAAAGCAATGTTAAAATAATTATTACCACTGAACCACTGGAATGCATTGTTATTGATCTGTACCTTTGCTATTAACATATTAACTTAATGTTTGAACCCGCGAGAAGGGTCTTGCTAATTTCTACCCCTAACACGTTTCTAATATTTATTTCACTTAAACTTTCACACGGTGGACGATGGTTTAAATAAGTTATTTACAACACTGTTATTGTTGAAACCTTGGTTCACTATGAAATAAAGATAATATAAAATGGTAATAAATGTGTTTTATTATTTTGTTCATTGTCTGAATATTAATACGTTTCACAACATTCAGAATTCATTAAAACAATTATTAATGTAATTGCATTAAGTAGGTCTAACTGACAACTTTTTGGGCTTAAGTCCTTGTAAGCTTCATTTGCACAAAAAAACACATTCTACAAAACTCTTTATGGAAGCAAAACAGTTACAATTCATCAGAAAAAGGTAATTAAGGGTCTGCTCCAGTAAGTGCAAAACAGTAGGACGTTAAACACCAAAAAAAAAAAAAAAAAAAAATGCTCCAGTAAAATAAAAACCAACTGCTGACCCCAGCGCTCCATCCTTAGCGGTAACGTTTGGTACTATTTCAGGACTGGGCAATAATACACAGAACGTTCAAACGTTGTCTGTTTGAATTGGATTCGTTACCCAGGCCAACTTTGGTCCGCCTCGGCTCTTCTCGCCTGCACCCGTCCTTCACTCTCAAGGCCATTCTTATCTCTGGCGGACTGGCGCTGACCACTACTCATTTTCTTTGCGTTTCCGAGTTGAATTGTAAAATGTCACTTCGCCTGCATTTATAGGTTGTGTTGCACTGCAATAAAGTAGGAGTCCAACTAAACTTTCATTACAGAGCTAAACGATTTATAAACATGTTTTATTCAAAGTACAGTATGTTTATGTTATTATAAATTCTATGTTTGTTACAACTTCTTTCATAATTGTAAAATCTACCCTAAGTGTGTGTAATGTAATTATAGGCCTATACATACACAGTAAATAATTTACTATGAACAAAGATAATAAATTGTAACTCTTTGTACCAAAGGGTAATTATTCTTTGTTTTAAGAGTAAAGTTTTTATTTCCAATTCATATTATTTGCTGAAAAAGGCTCATTATGGGTTTGCCCAAGTTCTTTATATCGACTCATTATATCCAACAGGTTTGTTACAATAATTATTATTGAAACAATTTAATTGACTTTTTTTAATGCTTTTCACTTCTTAAATTTATAATTTATCAAACGTATTTATATTAATGAAAAACTCTTCATTTTTAGATTTGCCTTTTTGCAGTTTAAACAATATTTATCATTTAGAATGAGCCAACGCTTCATGTATAAATAAGATGTCCCCTTTTAGTGATTTCCCCTGCTGCAAAATACATACCTGCATTATCGATTTTTTTCCAGACAAACCATTGCTCGGACGAAATAAATACATATGACCTTTTTTGTTGAAAAATACCTCCCCTACACGGTGGTATTTTTTATTTTTCTCTATCTTCATCCTAGCTTGAAATATTAAGGATAATCGAAAACAAATTGATAATCGATTTTTCTTTTCGACTTTGGGAAATCGTTAGACTGGTAAACTTTTTTTATGTTAATCTACATACTTTAATGTACTTATAAAAAAAATCAGCCGTATTGCAAATTACTGGTAGTTGTAACCTATACCGACTGGGCTACAAAACTCTCCAAGTATCAATATTTTAACGTTATTTTAAAAAATCAAACACAATTTTAGATTAGGTTATTCTTTGTATACAGAGCAGAGTTTGAAACAGATTTCTTAAAAATCAGTCAAACTAGATCTGCTACACGTAGGGCCTATGGAGGTGATGGCCAAATCCGGTATTGAGGATAGTAATTACTTCTCAAAAAAATTTGTAAATCTGGACTAGTTTCTGCAAATGTATTATTTCCTCATTGATACAAAGCACACGTTATATCGAAACAGTTAGTGCATGCACGAATAGTAAATGCTGTCTTTATGCTAACCTTTAATCTGTATAAAATGCTTTTTTATTAATAAACTTGTGCATTACTTTTACTTAGCTAAGCTTTAAAAATATCCTATTTTCATTTGACGTTAAAGCTGTTGGGATGGTTATTGTCGGCAAACAAAATGAACATTAACAATTCAAATAGCTCAGTTTGTGTAAATTTTCAAGATACTGGCTTGGAATTCCTTTCTCAATTTAAGAAATAGTTATACCGGGCTGCACTAGTTGAACGATTTTCAATTTAAATACTTTAAACTCGATATGGAAATTAAAATTATGTTTGTAACTTCTATGTAGAGTTTGAATACGATACCTTGTAAATTGATGAATCGTGGGCTGTTTGAAGTATGAATGTACGTATTCTTCACAGAAAATTACCATTTACGCCCATTCGTATAACAGATCTAACTTGGCCAATTTGTAATATATCGAATTAAAACTTGGTACAGCAAGTCAAAAGCGTATTTTTAACTTATATACCAAGACTCAAGTTGGTATCTTAAAAATTGTGTGTGCTAGAGCCATCAGACTTATCGACGAGCCTCACGACTTTTTGCTTACCTAACGCTGCAGAGCATTTCAATCTGTTCCAGTTTCGTCAATTTTTGGAATATCAAAATCAAATTTGTTTTACAAGTTAAATACACCAGTATAAATATTCTCAGTTAGTATGAACTATTTTTTCCATGTACTTTTTCAAAAGCGAGGCGCTTGAAGATAGTCTTCTGTTTGACCTATCTCGTTTTAACTCCAACACCTTTGGATCAGCGACTCCATTTTCGGCATTTTTGAACATATCATTTTAAAAATCGGTACAGAAGTTAAAAAAATAATTATTTTTTGCTATACCTATTTTAAAAACGATATTTAAAAAAAATACTAATTTGCAGCCGCTTAACTCAAGCGTTATGACAAAAAATTTAAAAATGTCTAAAATTATACTTTTTAAGTGGCTTGTGTTTTTTAAAGTAAATAAGAAAAAGGTTTATACTCCTTGATCATGTTTGAATCTATATGTTTACCCAGTAAAAAAAGTTTTAAGTTAATATTTTGACAATTTTCTAAACTGGAGCCGTTTAAAATGAGTTGGTGGGTGGTGGGTCCGGTACTCCTAAAACCGCGAAGCTCATTGATAAGTCAAGTGGCTCTAGATTTTCAAGATAACAAGCTGAGACTCAGCATAAAAGTTTAAAATATATTATATTTAAATTTCTATGTCAAGTTTGAAATTAATTCTGCCGTATAATTTTTTTTTAACAATACCGTATTTCTAATTTTAGTTAATAATATAAAATGTTTTACTGAAAATACATTGTTATTAATACTTTTAACATAATTTATTAAAAAAAAAAGTTTTCAGTAAAAAAATTAGTAAAATGCTCGTCAAAATAGGCATTTTTTAAAAACTGTTTTTATTGAATAAGGAGAGCACAAAAAACATTTTTTAACTTTTTTCTACTCGTCGAGGCGAACAAATTAAAAAAAACGGTCAACCTGCACCGCGTTCCCACCCAAAATGTCTATTTTTACTGTAATCTATTATTATTAGCCCAGTCAGCAGTTAAAAATAAAGTTACCTGGAAAAAATGCGGGAGAGATGAAACTTGGTAATATAGAATTTTTTGATATCTTAAAAAACATACTAAGTTTACGACTTCCACCACTTTGAGCTTGCACCGCCATCTTGGAAAATGGCGACCAAATTCAGGGTTTTTCGAAATAACTTCAGTTGGGTGCGTCCTAGTAAAAAACGTTACGTATAAAAATAATAGAAAATTTATTTCTCTAAATCTTCTGTTTCTAAAACTTTTCTGTGAATTAAACAGTTTTTTAGTGCCATTTTGTGTTGTGTATTTATAAAATTGCATGAATACGTTATCACCTGAAATTGATGAGTTAATGTAATTTTTATTATATTATTGAACTATTATTGTTATTAATTGTTTTGTAATAATAATAGTAGCAATTGTTATTATTTTTCATTGTACTTACTAGCTTCCACACAACCCGTGAGTTAAAGTTAATTGTGCGTTGTTTTTTTTACTGTTGTTTTTACTGTTTCGTCTACATCAGACATGCGATTCAAAAATTGCAGAGCACACAAAACAGATTCAAAACTCAAAAGATCAAAGAACGTACAAAGCGTAATAGAGGTATAAAAAGAGGTGATCAAGGACGAATGAAATGGGACAGGTCAATCTAAATAAAACTAGATTCCAATGCTTCGAAAGAAGTGGATGACGCATAAATTATTCATTTTATAATTATCATTTTTCGAAACATGTACACTGAAATATAATAATAATTATTATTACTATTATTATTATAAAACAAATAATACCAATAACAGTTCAATAATATAATAAAATTATAATAAATAATTCATCAATTTCAGGTTTTAATAGGGAATACGACTTACGATACTGGAAGGTTTTAACTGTCTCGCAAGCAGGAAGAGGAGGACGTACTCTTGCTTTGTCGGCTTTCAATGATTCTAGATACCGTGGCGGGAAATAAATGTGCATTGACAGCGCTAAAAACCTCACTGTCTTAAGGTACAAACAGGGTGGAGCCGGGATGTACGCTGGTAGCCGGGATGGTAGCTTACTCGCTTACTAGATGAGTACCTGGCTGGAACGAGGGGGTCACACAATAGCGCTGTACGCTTATACGCTTAGTAGCTTGTTGTCGTTCAACATGGAAGCACTAGATGAAATGCTGCTGCTTGAAAGTAACGCTATGAAGTGGTTTTTAATGTTAAATGACCGTGAGTTTCAAGTGCATCCTGTCAACATGGAAAGAGAAGACTATGGTGAGTTTTATCACCTGTACAAAACATTGAGAAACTACCCAGAAAGGTTTTTTGAATACCTTCGGATGGGCATTGAAACATTTGATTACATCGAAGGTTTAGTATCGCCCAAACTGCAGAAGAACTGGTGTAATTTGCACTCCAATCCCATTACACAGGAGGAGCGGCTCGTTGTAACCCTGCGTTACTTAGCGACTGGCACATCTTTCAAGAGCCTATCTTTTTCATTTAGGATGGGTGCTTCAACCGTAGGAAGTATTGTAAAAGAGACTGTCGAAGCTTTGTGGGAGGTGTTGCAACCTATACATATGCCGGTACCAACTGCAAAGGATTTTGAAAACATAGCTAAAGATTTCGAACAAATGTGGAACTACCCAAACTGTATAGGATGTATAGATGGTAAACATGTGAGGATTATTGCACCAGCAGATTCAGGCACAATGTTTTACAACTATAAGCATTTCTTTTCGGTTGTTTTACAAGGTGTGGCAGACAGCAACTATCGTTTCACTACTATAGACGTAGGAGGTTTTGGCAAACAGAGTGATGGTGGAACATTCCGTACATCCGACATTTATCAAACCCTTAAAAACAACGACCTTCAGCTTCCCTATAAGACTCTACCTTTATCAAACATTCAAACTCCTCTTGTTCTACTTGGAGATGATGCTTATCCTTTGATGGAAAATCTAATGAAACCCTACAATGAGGCTAACCTACTACCCGATGAAGAAATGTACAACAAAAGACACTCGAGGGCAAGAAAATCGGTGGAATGTGCTTTTGGAATTTTGTATGCCAAATGGAGAATATTTTCAAAAGCAATAGAGACAAAAGAAACAACTGCCGACAAGATAATAAAATGTTGCTGTGTGTTACAAAACGCAATAATTGACCGTGAAGGTATCGAACATCACTTGAAGGAGATTATACCATTTCCTAGCAAAATGACTTTGAACCATGGTTGTGTTAGAGGTCGTCATCCAACACATGCAAAACAAGTACGTGACTTACTGAAAATGTATTTCAGTGCGAATCCTATAGAATTTAAAAACTGAGAACAAGGTGCCATGAGAATCAAGAGAAACAAGTTCTATAAACTGTTTTCATTTAAGTTTTTCAAACAGTTTAATTTTTATTTTGTTTTTTCATTTTACTTTTTAATCTATACTTTACTATTGAAGGAGCTTTGAATTGTAAATAAAATGTATCTTAATTGATCTTAAGAGCTTTAACTGTGACGGAACACAAACTGTGTGTAAAACCTCTGGTAAATGACATGTGTAATTCAACACTTAACAACTTTGATAACTGTATTGCTGTAATATTGTTGTAAATAAATTTCTGGTGAATAAATTTGATTTGTTTATTATTTTAATATCTTGTTACTACCTTCATATTACGGCCCTCAAAAAAAAGTGTTTCGTTTACGGTAACTAATTGATAATTAGTTTGATTATACGGGTTTTGAAATTTTACTAGTGTTGATAATTACTTATCATTCAGACATGTCAATTTTTAATCCTAGGCTGAAAATTATAACAGCTTTCAGTAGCCCGAATGTTGTTATTGAAGCTGTGACTCTTGATACACTTTTTTTGAACCGTATGAAGGACCTCATTTCAATGATTTAATTCTTTCAGAAATGATAACTTTTTAATGTTATTACAAGTATTTCTACATTACAAAATTCAAAAATAATGAAAAAATAACGAGGATATAAATACGTAGGCATTTGTTACAAAATGTTATTTTAATAATCAATGATAAGCAAAATTTTAACAGAAAATTACAACTGCATAAACCAATGATAGGAACTGAAATCACATCTACAAATTGTGGTATTTTCTATAGTCTTCTTCATACTGATGGTTTTCTTCCAGTAGTGATTGGGAAGGAGGCTGTGTCATAACAGGAGAGTCATTCGCCTGCAGTTGTTCTATTTCAATTGAGGTTGCACTTGGGAAGTATTCGAGCGAAGAATCAAGCGTCGATGGTGTGCTTCTACTAGTAGTGTTGGTTGAGGTGATTGGTCTGTTTGAGACAGGTCGGAAGACGTAGTCATCAGAATAAGCAAAACGTTGAACTAAATCTTGTACCTGTCCTCTAAAGAGCAATTTACGCTCTGGTCTGATTGATTTGACATGTGGAAGCAGGCTAAAGAAGAAGTTTTTGTCTTCATCCATTAGGGTTGGCTCAATGACTGGTTCAACTTTTCTCGCCTTCAAAATGTCTAATTTTTGTTTTTCAATCTCGATAAAAGCGTTACCAATGGCTTCATTTCGATTTCTTCGTTTTCTGCTAGGAATGGAGTATCTAGGTTCTTCAACAAACGTTTCATCAAGCGCTTCTTGTTCAAGGTCATCGGCAGCAGTTTCGTTGTCATCGTCAGGTCCATGATTCATTTCTGTAAATTCACCTACCTGGTCTACTGGTTCAACCATGATAGTACCAGTCGGGCTTATTGATCGCGGAGAATTTGTTTGTGACTGGAGAGGTCGTGAGGAAGTGGAAGTGCGTTGAGTAAGATTACCAGTGGAAGATCTATTCTTCATTTGATTTAGGAGAAACTTCATTGACTCATAGTGTGGCCAGTTCGACTTGAATAATTTGTTTCCTCCTTGATCCCCAGATTTCGGTTTCGGTGTCTTGGCACACTCAGCTCGGAAATAATCTCGTAAATATTTCCACTTTTTCTGCGCAGCATCACCTGAAAACCAAACGATTTTGTTTAATCATGGGCAATAAACACATGGTTCGTTCTATAATATGTTCCACTTTTAGATGGCATTATGGAACATGGGCGGATCCAGCCCGATACAAAGGGGGGGGGG
>JAGFPH010013287.1:0-14740 GCA_018207615.1 Philaenus spumarius
AGTCAAAGGTAGGCCTACGAGACTGCAGAGTCATCGAAAGTTAAAAGAGTAAAAAAACATTCTAAGAAGCCGGATGTCGTACAGTCTCCAAGGTTGACGCAACAGTGTATTTCATCAAATGCGTACCTCACTGCATATAGCGAGCAATCTGCTCATGAGCTGTGTAAATTGACTTGTCTAACGTAGTAAGTTAAGAGTAAGCCGTGTTAGTCTCGACGCCAGTGCAGCGCCGCCTGGAAATAGAAATCCTAAACAACCGTGTAAGAATGTGTATTGAAAACCTGCGAAACGAGCAAATATAAAATAAATGAATATTCTTGCTCCTTATGCATTGGGAAAGCCGATAGACACGAAAAAGTAGGGGGTTGCGTTGCGAGCCTTGCTCGTTTTACGACGCTTGCTCGGTATGGGGTGTGTATACGTGAAAATTTGCTCGGTTCCTACACTGTACAAACACAAACACACCTCCCGTAACTGTTGTTTCGATGAATCACATACCAGGCATTAGACTGCAAAACTGCTATTTCTTACATTTTTTATTTTCGGTTAATATTTTTGTAATTTTTGAATTCTGCATTTTATTTCATGAAAGTATAGTTCAAACACGAAATGACTACGACATTCCTTACTGTATCTTAGGAATAAAGGAATCAAATGATTAACTCGACTTTGTAATATCAGTTTCTAAATTCTTAGACTTTATTTTAATATGCAGTAATAAAGAAAATAAATAAACAATATATGTATATATCTATGGCAATAATTGTTAAGGTCAGGGTAGTTCAATAAAAAATCAACAAAAACTTTTGATCTATTTGTTTTAAAAATAGAGCCCAAACACGAAATTACTACGACATTCCTTACTGTACCTTAGAAATAAAGGGAAAGAGGGAATACAAATTTTTTCTACTGATGTATTGAATTTTTCTAAATTACGGATAGGGACACAGATAATACAACCTTTCCCTATATTTTAACTGACCTTATAACCTATCTTGTTATTTGTGCTTTAGATATTACTATTAATACATACAACTGTTATATTATAGAGTGCAAAATACTGTTGCTGGAAGTTTTAAAAGAACCAGATAAGTTATTACTAAATGTTTTGTATAAATAAACAAAATTAAAATTGATAAAATAAAACCTGAAGGTTTGAGGTTAGTAAACGTATTTATTGTGAGATTTTGTGTTCAGGTTTTATTTTATCTATGTTACTTTCTCACAAGTCAAGCTCATTAGTTATTTATTAAAATTAATTTCAAAGCTTAAAAGTACACCTGTTGGGTTCTTTCCAAAATTACAAACAAAATTATTATACTTAATGATTCAATAAACAATAGATCTCTTATCTCTATTATTTGCAGGCAGAACAATTAAATACTTAATTGTGTATTTTCTAATATTAAAACTTGTATAGAGAGTGTTAAATTTATATTTTGGAAAACATCAATCTACAACTTTCAATCTACAAATTAACAATCTCTTACTATTTCAACAAAAATGTGTTTACATAATATTCGATCATACCTACAATCCAGGCAAAATTTGTTTTTACATGGAAAGTTGTGAGATAGTTTTGATTTCTTCCATTCTATGTGTCTTTTGGGGTGCTGAATCCAAATCTAAGGTTTGCCTACAAAATTTCGTAAAGCAACATTGAAAAAATCAGAAAGGGTAAAAAAATCAATTTTTTTACTGGTTTTTCTTATAACTCGAAAACTATAAGCTTTTCATAAATAATCTCCCTTCTAAAATTGAAAGAACATAGTATAATATTTACTACAAATTTTAATATTTAGGTTTTTTCTCCGACGAGCCATTTGGGCACAAACGCTACTTGAAAATTGGTGTATTTCGGGTGTCTCCGCGAAAACGCACTTTTCCACTCCAAAACTGTAATTTATTATTAGAAGGTTGTCATTTATTGAATTCCTAAATAAATCAATTTAAAAATTATCTAATAGTAATGTTTTTTCAACTACCGTACACTAGGATAGACATTTAAAAAAAGTTGTAAGCCTATATGTTCACTGGTAATAATAGTAAACTACTGCATGTTAAAATGTAGTCCTAACCTAAAAACACAGCTTCACAGCAAAACAACAGTTGCCTTGCCTAGTCAGCTAATTTTTAGATTAAAACTTTTACTTGTAAAACTGATATTATTTTAAATCTGTTTTATTGTGAAACAGAAATTACCAGCACTTGTTTGGAACTTGTTAAATTCCCAATAATACTAGTGACATTTTGAAACAAGCCGCAGCCCTTTGTATTGATAAACAGTCGTACAAACCTTTTCTGCATTACGATGAAAACTCAAATATTTGTTACTTTTGTACTTTTCCAACAACAAATTCCATAGTCCAACCTTCTATAAACCACGGACAAACATCTTTTAAAACGCTTTTAAGAGACGATGTTTATAAAGTGAATACAAATAAACATAAGACATTGAATAACTTTTATTGTTTAGTTAGTAATGTCCTACAATGTACATTTAAAAATATACCTCCATCAAACAACACTCCTAAATACTTACACGAAGTCTTTTGTTTCATCAAAATGCACGATCACCACAACGAATTTGCTAAACTACCCAATTCTTAATGTTTATAATACAAAAGCTTTAAACTTAGACTCGTCTCTTAAGTTAAAGTTTATACAACCAGTTTTACCTGAATATTCAAGACCATACAATGTTTTGTAAACCACAACCTTAAACCTATCAGCTTGTGTTGTTTTTTTTATAATTTTTAATATGTTAAAGAAGTTACGAAGGAAAAGTTGTTAGTTTTCGAGCTATAAGAGAATACCCGCAAAAAATTATCTTTTTTGCATTTTTGTCAATGTTGCTTCGCGAAATTTGTTAAGCAAACCTCAGATTCGGATTCAGCACAACAAAAACATACAGAATGGAAGAAATTAAACTACCTCACAACTTTCCTGGTCAAAACTAAATTTTATTGGATTATAGGTATAAGCGAACATTATGCAAACACAGTTTTGTTAAAATAGTAAGAGACGTGCAGTTCAAAAGTTGTAGATTGATAATTTCCAAAATATTATTTAACAATAATTTTCATGAAACAAGTGCACACTTTGTAGTAATAAACTTATGTGCTACAAAATTAATCGATACCTAGAAATTAACCATTCTAGATACACTGAAGCCTTATTTTGCGCACGTGTTAACAGTAGTGAACTCTGTCGCTGGAGTGTTGTTACAGCGGTTAAATTTGGTGCAGGACTACATTAGCCTCCTATCACATCCCGCCGGAAATAAATCGAGTTACAGTAACCATATCTTTTTATGTTCTTATCATTTTAGTGCCTTTTAGTTAAGCTAGTTTACAGTATGGCCGCTTAAATTGTAATTTAGTCACTTATTGAAATATATAGGGTTGTATTACATGCTTTAATTGTTTTATGCTCGCAGGGTGGTTTGCGAGAGGTTGGCTCAACTTCAGAAGATGATAGGGGACCTAAAAAAAAGTAAAATTGTTCATATGTACATAAGTCCAGAAAAGCATTGTTTTCCAGTTATCCGCCATTTTGTTTCTTTTACAAAATAATTCATATCTAGAGAACATTTTGACCGATTGAGTTCAAACTGGCATGAAGTTTAACCTAACATTGATCTATTGTATGTGTTTATGCCGTTTGAGTGTTATTTTACCTACAATTTGTCCGTTTTGATTTTGTTAATTTTGTAAAAAAATCCACAAGATTAATAATAGCTGCCTTAGTTCATTTCAATGTATTATTTATATAAAAAACGTTGCACAACAAAATTATATAAAAGACGTTATTATAATATATAAATTATATTAAAGTACAGATACACCCGAAAAATATTAACCATTTATAGTTACCATTTAAATGTTATCATTTGATTAAACATTGACAACTTATGTATTACTTACTTAAACATAGGCACATTATATTACTGTGATTAAATACTTATAGGAAATACCAAAGAAAAACTAGTAGCCTAAATTAGAGAGGTCCTTGCTTAACTGGTGATATCATTCTTCAAACTTTGCATCACTCTCCATACTGTTATCTGTACGTGTAGTCTAAACAGTTAATGTGTATAATATACAACTCGACAAAAACAATGAATTGGATTGCAAGCGGTAAGGGCCTCACTCGTAATCACTCGTGGGTTGTCATTCGTAATATAGTTCTCGATTCCTGAGACATACTCCACAAACATGTTTAGTTTAAACCATGTATTAAAACTATTATACACACCTACTTGTATCTCGCTATACCTAGATCCTAGATTTTATGTGTTAGTAATAAAAACAATACATAATAACAAACTATTATTAATTGCAATTGTATTAAACTTTTTTAAATGAAATCTTTGCAGAAATATATCTAAATTATATTATATTTACATTCCCCTACCATATACAATACAAAGGTAATGCCTTGTTATTTGAAAACATTTCTGAATTTGTATTTTATTAGATTCCGTCTTTTAAAAAATAAAACTTTTTTAGCTGCTATAATAGAGTGTTAGGTCCTTACCAAGGTGGTTAAGTAGTACGCTATGATTACTTTGTAATTAAGGAGTTATCAAAAACAGTATATAATGGTATAATTTCATGTGATCCAATCTATAAATGAAGTCAAAATGTATTGCTAATTTGTTATCAAATACAAAAAAGCAGTGTTATGACCATGTTATATTAAATTAATAATTAGCTACCACAGTTACAATAAAGTACGAAACTTATAAAAAATGCTCTAGAAGGTAGAAGATTTTAGGATTAATTGGATAACGGATAGTTTGATAATGGACACTGTGTAAATCCATATTAATATATAAAAAAGGTAAAATGTGTTTGTATTAAATAAACTTATTTATATTTAGGTAAATTTGAACTATGTTTGAGTTGTTGGAAAGCTCTTTTCCAATGGATCTTTACAACTATCGGAAATAGCTTTTCTCAGGACATTTTGTCAGCAAATTCAACTCTTTCACACTTGAAGATATTAAAAACATCTGATATTGTAACCATATGACAATTGTGTTAATTTAGAGTTTATTAATATAATATTTGAGTCAAATTTGATTATACGATAATGTAACATAAATATCAACTACATTTATATTCCCAAAAAAACTGTTAAATAAATCTACCAAAATTAGCTAATTATTATATAATATTAAGATGAAATGGGGAGAAATAAATGTACTTACATTTAAAATTACTACTAATAATAATAATTTTAAAACGTTTTACGTACGAGCAGTATTGAAGGTAGCCACTAATTAGGCAAACTATTGTTGGTTTTAAAATCACGATTCAATAGGCACATCTTAAAAGTCAAAAAATACAACAACCTTTAATATACACAAAATTTAAGAAAATTCATTTTTAAACATTTCCCGTATCAGCAATGTTGAAGGTAACCACCAATTAGACAAACTAGATGTTGAATTATTTGAAAATCCAGACTACATACATGAACCTTCAACATAAAAAGTCAGTTTTAATATTTTAAATTAGTCTTTAAGACTTTTCCTGTATTGTCCACTGAACATGTTGTAGGTTATAACTACTAAGATATTTGATATGTTTTTCATACGTTTTTTATATCAAAGATAACATACAGACACATCCGTATATACCATTATTTACATAATATATTTAAAACATATGACTCTGTCAAAATAACGCAAATACTAATATAGAAACTACCATGTCTTAGATTTCACGCACTTTTAAACCCACTTTGCCACTGGGTCCAAAAGTGCGTGAGTATATAGTGAACGTATTCATCTAATTTATAAGATCGAAAATCGGAGATACACAAGACATTTGAGCTCACCGTATAAGTGGGTTCAAACTACTGCTGGGTCCATAAGTGTTTGAACACCTATATATATATATATATATATATATAAAAGCGAAATACCACTCACTCACTCACCACGATTTCTCAAAAACTACCGAACGGATTGAAATGAAATTTGGTAAGTAGCTTCCTCTAGGGCCCAAAGTGCTCACTAAGAAAGGGTTTGAAAAAATTCGAAATTTTAGGGGGGAGTTTGGGGGGATCAAAGTTAATCACGATTTCTTCAAAACTACCGAACGGATTGGAATGAAATTTGGTATGTAGCTTCCTCTAGGGCCATAGGTGCTCACTAAGAAAGGGTATGAAAAATTTCGAAATTTTAGGAGGGGTTTGGGGGTATCAAAGTTACTAAAATCATAATTTCAGATCTTTTATTATTATGACAATAGTGCTTTTATTATTTAAGATCTACATAATATAAAAGCCAAATTCCACTCACTGAAACACTTAAAAAAAGAATACAATTACGTTAAAAAGACTGAAAATACCAACAACCACGGGCAACGGCGTACGGGTCAGCTACTGTTGTATAAAACAAATAGTTAGTTTTAAAAACAAACGGTAGTACTTATTAAATAGAGCTGAAATCCATTAAAAGTTGTGTGTAACCCTGAGCGGTCACCATCGTTCATAAAAATTCGCCCGAACAGGGACTTGAACCCTGGACCCTTAGGTTAAAAGCCTAATGCTCTACCGACTGAGCTATCCGGGCTGACATATTTAACGAATGAAACGGACAATTCAAACATGTTATAATGGTACTTTTAAGACATTACAGCGATAATTTAATCGTGTGTGCCTTAACTTTAACACATTCTATATACATGGATACACATTCACTATTACTATTAGGTCATTGTAATGGAGCACATTTCATCTTATTTTCGTTACTTAACCTCAGAGGTGATCACGATATTAACTTGACCTTTCACGATACACGATAACAGCTGCCTCTAGGCACGATACTGTACATCATGGCATTCTGTATTCTGTATCGGTTACCTTTTGGTCAATATCTTCTGAAGGTTTTTATAGAAGTGAAACGAAACGAATCGTAATTATAATAAGAATCTGTCTGACTCAAAGAACACCTGGGTAGGTCATTATTTGGGTTTCGAACCTAAAAAGGAAAACAGGAAAACTTTAAAAAAACGTTTCGTTTCTCTGTCTGTCATTTTTTCCCGGAAACAGATAAAAGTATGACAATCAAATTTGGCATAGCTATAGGTATGCTAACCTAACCTAACCAGAAATAAACAAATATTTTAAAATTCACTATGGGGACAAATTTGGTACCAAAAAAAGTAAGTATTTTCTGATATTGTCGTGTGTCGTGTGCAGGAACAACAAAATATTGGCATAGGACGTTTCACTGCCTAGGACGTTGTCCGACGGCAGTGAAACAGTGCCCCCAATATGTGTCGCGTTGTTTTATGTGTGTCTGTAACTGTAAACTTTAATGTATTGACGAACTCATATCGAGTGAAACACCCTGAAGATGAAGCAAAAGCTTTGAAACGCGTTAGTATTAAAAGAAGAAAGAAGTCACGTGGCACAACCATATAAGGTAACTTATTGTTAATTAAACAATCGTGACTCTGTACCAAACAAAATGAATATTAAATTTATAAGCTATTTTGAGGACATAACTTTAATAAAATGTTGAATATTTTACAAAACTTTAAACGTGTAGGCCTATTCACACTAAAAATTCACATTACAGAATTTATATAAAAGAAACAATAAAACACAATTTCATAATGAACTAGAAGGCTCCGCCCCCTGTTTGCTTCGCTCGCCAACCCCCGCGGTGACTCGCGTCGAAGCAAATGCAAACAGGTTATTTTATATAAATAGGCCTTACTATTAAATTCTAATATGTCTTATTTATTTTTAATTAGGATGTACCATGGTGGTTTCTTATTTTTAAATTCCTTAACACAAGCTTTTATTGGTTTGTGTGTGTTGAAACATATGTGTTGGTTCGGCCTAACTTAAAATATTATTTTGTACTAAGCTGGACATCCGAATCAACTGTTTTATCTATTGCTTTATTCAATTGGTTGCGATGGTATGAATGAATATTTACATTTAAAAAATATGTAGTCTATTTGTTCATCAGTCTAGGCCTAATCTAAAATTATGTTGAATTTATTTTACCTGCCTTAACGGCAACATACACACATAAGTTATATTTCTGTGCACATCTTTGCCACGGTACGTTTCGAATGATACAAGTTTCATCTTTCAATTTTCGTTTTTTTAGTTTTGCATAAAGTTGCTTATTTATTGGTATTACAGCTGTTAGACGCTATGGGTTTAACGGCCAACTTCGTCCAGTGAATTTTTTCCGACTAAATTTACAAATATTGAAATAATTAATGTTTTTATCAAAATGAATTCTAGCCTATGTTACTCAGAAATAGTGTAGCTCTTTACTTAAAAAAATGTTTTAATTTTGGTACAGCAGTTCCAGAGATTATCCTCTACATAGAAACAAACAAACAAATTGTACCTCTTTATAATGTTATATAGAAATAATGAGTAAATGAGTAGAGTAGACATTTAGTCACTGACAATCAGTGCTGCCACAGCAACAATAGTAGGAACAAATTTCCCGGAACATTAATTTAAAAAATTACGATCTGTTTATGCGGTACTGACATATTTAAATTCCCCCAACTCTTTTGGAGTTGAACTTTTCACTCACCTGTTGACGCTTGACAACAATAATCCTTTTCTTTTCAAACACAAATTTGAATGGATAAAACACCAATTTCTTAACTTAAAAGGTATTGTTTTACATTTTAGTAACTCTGTTAGTAAAATGTTTCACAATAATATTCGCAGTTTGAAGTAGGTTCTCCAGTCTCGAATTTCCCAACTTTTGGGGTTTCAAATAATTGGGGAGTGACACCCTCCTTCCACCACCCCACATGGCGACGTCCCTGGTCTTGTGGGCTTTCGTTTGAAAGGACGTTATTTAAAGGTTTACACACTTGTTTTATTATTGTGATATAGTTTTTCTAGATGTTTCCGAAAATGTGTGTTGAAAACCCAGTTCCGAAAGTACTTCGGCTAATGTCCGTTCACAGTTTAGTTCATAGCATAGGCAAGCATTGTCCATGCTATTGAAACGGAGATCTTACGCTAGTAGCCCGCATGAAAACGTCAACCTTATAAAACTCATTTAAACTAGTTATTAGGAAACTTCACAACAGGGTTTACTTAAACATGAGGTATGTTACTGAAATAAAGAAATTTGGATCTTGAATTAACACTGAGACAAGGATATTCGTAACTCAATTTGGTAGTGAATATGAGCCGATGTAATTAGGCAAGTTTTATGGTATGTCTATTTTACGTTTGGTCAATTTTGGGGGAACCAGATCGTTCAAAGACGAGTTTAAATTTGGTAAACGCATTTTTAATACAAGTTCTCATCAGTATACCAAGACCTAAAACTTTACGTGAAAATATTCAAAATGGCAACCGTTTAAAATGTTTAAAATCAAATATATCGGAAACCGTAAATTTTACGGTTATTTTATTGGAGACCAAATATTAATATTTTTTAATGACTAACCAAAATTTCTTTTTTCTTTTCTAAGAAACTCCTGTAAAGCCCAGGATGAGACGTAAACTTACACTCTTCTTTATCACAACATTTAGTTCACTCGGATCAGATAAGTAGTTTTTGAAATATGTTCCCGTTTGTGGACACTTGATACGGAAAGTCGAAAATCGTAGGTTAATTTGCAACTTAGGCCACCACGAATGTTGGATTGGCGCTGTCACAAACATCCACCCCATACTTTAAAATGAGACCAAGATGGCGGCTCTGTATTTTTTTAGCCGATTTATCGATATTGGAAATTACTTCTCACACCCTTCATCGATTTTACTTTCTCACTACACCATAGTATAGAGAAAGTATAGTGATCGCAAAAAAAAAACGATTTTTGTGGAAATATCCGTTTTGGGAGCCCCTGAGTCCAAAGAAGTGTTTTTTACAAAATGTCTGTCTGTATGTATGTCTGTATGTATGAATGTATACAAAGCTAGAGCGAAAACTATTCGATCGATTTCAAACAAATTTGCACCAGACATGTCAAGTAGGTCTGTATAGATGCACGAAAAACGGTTTTGAAAATTTTTGCAAAACAACCCCCTTTTTGGTAAAAAAACCCCCAACAAATCAGTTTTTTTAATAAAAAACGGCTCTAACGATTTTGATAAAACTTGGCTTATTTGTAGCCCTTAACCATAAGCAAAAAACCTCATCTTTCTAAACATTCTCGTTTAGCTAATAATAATAACTGATTTTTGGTGTTTTTGGCCATAAAGGGGGTTGTTTTTCAAAAATTTTCAAAACCTTTTTTCTTGCATCTATGCTGGCCTAATTGACGTGTTTGGTGCAAATTTGTTCGAAATCGATAGAATAATTTTCTCTCTAGGTAATAATAATAATATTTATTAGTTAATCTCCTACTTTAATAAATCACCTCTCCTACCCCACCTACAATAATTATTAAGTCACAGTCAATCTGTTTAATAATTTAAATATGTTAGAAAGTAGGCCTATGTGCCCCAGTTCCTGGTACCATTTATTTTAAATTATTATTTTTTTTTAATATTGCTATTAATTTTGTCTAACGTCCTTACTTTATGCTAATTAGACTAACAAAGACAGATAATCAGCGTATAGCGCAGGAAAATCTAGAGCCTATAGGCAGGTTCGAACCTACGAGATTCCAACTATTGCACGCTGGGGTACGCCTTTAACATCTCGGCCACCCCGTTTCCCCACAAATCGTTATCAATTATGTTATTGAAACTGTTATTTAAGTAGTTTTTTAGTTAAACCGTGATACACAAATTCTTCCTCATTACAATAAAGCACAGATGAACCCCGCGACCGAAACACGAGAACACAGATGCGGAACACTCTGAATTGAAACATCAATGACAAAGCAAACGCTGCATCGAGCTCAATGGCCGTAGTACTACCAATGCGTACGGAATCAATTGTCATGATTAGTTCCAGTTTCAAACCCCCGTAGATTCTACAGCGCTCTGGAATTGATCAATGAGAACTGCTAACTGTTGTTATTACGGGAAACACAATCAACTAGGAAGCGCGACTAAACGGATGGATGCCCGTCCAGTTGAAACAATGGAATTACTTTGTTAGTAGATTATACGGTGGACGTAATGATAGTTTGCTTTACCGAGGATGACGGGTCATCAATTAAGTGGAAACGTGTAATGTAGGTAATCTTAATGATTCATTACGTTGATGTATATTCATTATTCATTGCACGTGTAAATGTATTCGCACGCTAACGGCCGCATTTTACGTTCGATTTGGTCCAAATTTAATACATACGTTGGTTTTATAAACTCACTCGGACGAGTTCTTTGAATCTTTGGAAGTACATTTTTTGAAGATTTTTCGTACTAAAATGAAACTTTTGGGGGGTTTTTATCTCAATAATAATTCGACCACGCAGCTGAACCGCTGACGTGAGTTGAGCAAATTTCCAAAATTAAGTTTATAGGCCTATGTTTTAGGGTTTCAACCAACAATTTGGGAAGTATGTCTATTCATCCGGTCTATTCAAAAACGGAAGCACGTTTTTTGACCGAAAGTAACAATTTTTTTAGATTTTTCCAACGAGAATGAATTTGTTTTTGAGTTTTTTCTACAATTATAAATGTAGGATGTTAATCTGCAGACTTTGGTTTTTTTTCGCGACCTTATAGATTGCTTGGTTCCCCCAAAATCGATCAAAACGTAAAATACCATAGAAGTACCCCCCGGTTCACAAAGCCATGTGGTGGATTCTACCGTGGGGTTGGCGTGCGAAGCACGCAATGCATTTTGTATTGAAGTTATTCCAATACGGGGGTTGGCGTGCGAAGCACGCAATGCTTTGTGTATTGAAGATACTTCCAATACGGGGGTTGGAGTGCGAAGCACGCAATGCTTTGTGTATTGAAGATACTCCCAATATGCGGAATGGCGTGCGAAACCCTAAAACATATGAATATAAACTTAATTTTGGAAATTTGCTCAACTCACGTCAGCGGTTCAGCTGCTTGTTCGAATTATTATGAATTTAAATTTCTCTTTATTAAGTTGGTATTTCTATTTCTGTTATAGGTGTAGCGGTAAAATCATGATATTTAGGAATTATTAGCTATCGCATATCAGAGTACAATAATTTAGCTTAACATTTTGAATAAAAGTAAATATTAGGTGAAAACCAATAGCTAGTAGAATTAGTCAAGGAAATCAAAATAAATGCATACACGATAAATACTTATATAAGATACAAGGCAGTAGCCAGGAAAATTTTTCGGGGGGGGGGGGGGTCAGATCAGGACCGGGGATTTGAATTTAAACCCTTTTAACACGTTCACTGCTAAGGACGCACATGTAAGCTTGACACTGAACACTATGAGAAGCGACCGACGCTCAGTGCTTCGCACGCCAACCCCCTGTATTGGTATTATTTTCAATATACAATGCATTGCGTACTTCGTACGCCAACCCCCGCATTGGTATTATTTTCAATACAGAATGCATTAAGGGTCGGCTCTAGCTGTCGGCCATGTTGGCTGACACTCCATAAGACAAATAATAAATTAAATCCATATTTTTACTTTATTTTTGATCGGAAAATTATAAACGATATGTCATTTTAAAGCTTTGGTCAATATGCATGCAAATGGCTTTTTAAAAATTAAGAAAAACATTTTGTTTAATATTTATTAACAATTTAAAACATTGATTTTTAATATTTTTTTGTTTTCACTATTAATTATAGCGAAAAACTACCAAGCCATTCGCCTGAAGAATTTCGTCCCCAAGATTTTGGTATTATTTTTAAAACGCTATTTGAACAATTGCGTTTTTTAAATGGATTTAGGCTGAGCAATGTCCGTGTAACCTACCGCCGCTATAGGGTGATTTTAAATATTTTTTACGTTGTAACTATTAATTATAGCGAAAAATTACCAAGCCATTCGGATGAAGAAATTTGTACCCAAGAGTTTGGTATTTTTAAAAAAACGCTATTTAAATAATTGCGGGTTTTAAATGGATTTAGGATGAGCAATATCCGCGTAACCTACCGCCGCTATAGGGAGTCGCAGGCTGCTTTCTGTTTTACTAGAGCCGACCCTGTCGGGGGGGCGCTTCCCTGTCCGCTATATTGAATCTAATTCCCATAAGAGCAATGCTACAGAATAAGTCATTTTTTTCTGTTAATTCGAGGAATAAATTAAAAAAATTTGTTTCATTTTGAAGTACTATCATATGCGGATGTTGATGTACATTTGCTAAAACCGTGTTATTGTTTTCTTAAACGCATGATATAAATAGTAAAAAATAGTAAACGTTATTAATTTTTTACTCAATTTGCAAAAAGAGATATTGCCAAAAACCTTAGCAATCAACACCCACAATCTATTTTACTTTAAGAAAAAAAATACAGCTTTCGTTTTTTGACAAAAAAAAACACAAAAATATGCTTAATAGTGAAGGTATGTTTTGGTTATTTAACATTGAAATTGGTACCCAACTTCGCCGTTTTCAATGTAGCGAGCCGAGCCTTAAGGCTGTAACTTACTGCATCCATGTGTATTGTACGTTGTAGTTTAATCAAGCAAATCTAAATATTAGTATGCATGCAATGCACAATGATGTAAAATGTGCTGCTGGATCCTCTGTTGTGTTGTCTATTTTATAATTTAACTTACACTTTTTAAACCTAGGATAAATTTTTACAGCTAAATTTCGGGATTTCAACCGCCTAGCCCACCCCTTGGCTACGGCCTTGATAAGATAAGTACAAAAATAAAACTAAAGAATACATTGCATTTTAAATGTCAACTTAGATTACTGGTACACCTTTCCGTGTACTTTACAATATTAGTGCAAAAGTGGCACTTAGTCTTACCAATTCCAAATTCGGAAATCAAAATTAAGTTCAAATGAAGTTCCCTTTCCTCAAAGTCATTGTTTAAAAAGATCTCTACATATTACTAAAAACAATAATAAAAAATCAGTAACAGCAGTAACTACAAGCGCAGCCTATTATAGTAACATAAATTAAAAATTTAAAAACTCCCGAGTTTAGGATTCATCAAAACAAACAATTATCAAGAAATCATTGAACTAAACATTATTAAAAACCATATGTTTCTTTAATTGTTATTGTTTTGTTACATTTTCTTCTTCTCCTCTTTGTTTCAGTTAATAATTATAAAACAGTTAATAATTGTTCTTTATTGTTCTCTAATAATTATAAAATAAAGAACTCTGTAATAAAGTCTATAACTACTATTTTGAATATTTGTTTATAATTTCTTTTATTACAATTTGTTTATTATATAATGAACTAGCTGACCCGTACGGCGTTGCCCGTGGTGGTTAGTATTTTCAGTCTATTTAACGTAATTGTAATCTTTTGAAGTGTTCAGTTAGTGAGTGGTATTTGGCTTTTATATATATAGATCTTAAATAATAAAAGCACTATTGTCATAATAATAAAAGATCTGAAATTATGATTTTAGTAACTTTGATCCCCCCAAACCCCTCTAAAATTTCGAAATTTTTCATACCCTTTCTTAGTGAGCACCTATGGCCCTAGAGGAAGCTACATATCATATTTCATTCCAATCCATTCGTTAGTTTTGAAGAAATCGTGATTTAATAACTTTGATCCCCCAAACCCCCCTTAAAATTTCGAATTTTTTAAAACCCTTTCTTAGAGAGCGCCTAAGGCCCTAGAGGAAGCTACATACCAAATTTCCATCCAATCTGTTCGGTAATTTTTGAGAAATCGTGATTTAGTAA
>JAGFPH010013287.1:14840-26989 GCA_018207615.1 Philaenus spumarius
TTGAATTTTTTCAAACCCTTTCTTAGTGAGCACCTATGGCCCTAGAGGAAGCTACATACCAAAATTCATTTCAATCCGTTCGGTAGGTTTTGAGAAATCGTGATGAGTGAGTGGTATTTCGCTTTTATATAAATAGATTAGAGGGTTCCGCTCACTGCATACCAACCCAAAAATTTAATCAGATTATTGTATATTATTCAGTCGTTCTGCTAACACATGAAAAAACGCCTAAAAAACTCAAAGAATAACTGGAAAAACGAAAATATCAGGCGTAATTTGAGGATGATCAAAAACGCATTGAAAACGCAACGAAAAATGCCTATTTTTGGCGTAATTTTGGGAGCATCTCAAACATTTTTTAACAGACTACTTTTAGGCCTTAAACGAACCTAAGTACCAAATTTCGACATTTTCTGCCAATTAGTTCTCGAAAAAGCTGAGAAAACGCAAAAAAATCGCTAGAAAAACGCGAATATTGGGCGTATCTTTGGGATGTTTTCAAAATCCGTTCTTAGTGCGCGTCTAAAGGTCCAACTGAACATGCATGCCAAATTTGAACTCATTTGGTTCAGTAGATTTTTAGTTCTGCTGATGAATGAATAAATGAATGAATCAGTGCCATTTCTCTTTTATATAGATATATAAAATAAAAGATTCTTCAACCTCAGAGCGAGAAAAGGTGCAAATCCAGCTGAACAAGTGAGTTGTGGGAATGACGACTTGAATGATCGATTCATTATTCGGTTATTTTAAGTGAGTCTTTTCAAATGATTAAATTCAGTGAAAAGAATCGTTTTGTCCATCACCAATGTGTGAATGTTGCTAGAAAAGACCTACGTTAGACCAAAACAAACCACAATCAATCAAAGTCAGTGAGCGAATTAGTTTATCAATGCCCAGGCCATTCCTTCAACACTTTTGCCTACCCCCGACATCTTACTATCAACAATGTCACACATATTTCACACAGCACTTCCGTTCCCGCCTTCGAGCATAACCTAACTTTCTATCCAGCTTAACATTCCTTAGCAAACATAAAACTTGCATTTCCTTACATACTTGGATGCCTGTCCGTATGTTAAGGAATGCTTGAAGATTGAAGATTCATCCGCCATGACGCAACACCATTTCTGATTAAGCTACAAAATTAGAGATAACTTTCTTCTCGCTGCGGGAAGTTTTTATCGTGTTTTTATGTACTTGTTGACGCGGTCAATCGTTGTCAATCATAACTGAAAGCGTTTAAAGAATGCGGTCGAACGATAAAACTGTTTAACACTTCTTTGAAGCGAAGTTAATCACAAGTCGGTACCGGAGAAGAAACATCTGAATTTAATAACACTTGGGAATGTATTTTTAGAAAGGATATTTTTTCAGAGAAACTTGCGCTAAGGACAGTCGGGATGGTACATCCCTCGGTTGACATTTTATGTATCCTTTGCCAATACACATATTCTTGACTTTTTATTAAACACTTTTAATTTAAGGGGAGGACCCATTAAAACTGGTCAAAAACCGACAAAAAAAATTTTTTTCTTTACTAAAATTTTATTTAGATCTTCCTATATTAAAAAAACGTAACAACTTGATGAAAATATATATATATTTCATGGAGATAAAAATTTTTAAAGTTGAACATGCACATGAATTTTTGGTGAACCACTTCGGGGTTAGCCTTGTATAATCACTGATTATAGTACAAACTCTTATGCTGTGACATTTCTTTATACTCTATGGTATATAATATAATACTAGTAGTACTTGTAATCAATACAAATTTAAATGGTGAACTAGGACCATTTATTTTGCCTAAAATATAACAAATACAATTATTTTTAGAAAACGCGCGATTCCCGAAAGTAGAGAAAATAAAGAGTTAGTTTACTAAAAATGCTAAGATTCAAAAAGTATTAGATATACAGCAGTGAAATTTTTCATGCTTGCTCTTTACACATACAGGCACAAAGTTATGCATGGGCTTTCCATTATCTAAAGTAGTTTTTATTATTTTAAATTTTTATAAAAAATTACAAAAATTACAAAAAACATTCAAGTTTAAAAATTTGTAGCGATAAAATCTGAAGAAATAATTTAAAATGAATGCATAACTTTGTTGTCAGTATTATACTCTTTGAAATTACACTTCAATAATGGTTCTACTACTAATAGTTACAAAGCCTTAGCGTTTCTTGTGAAACCCTGCAAATCTACCCAAAAGGGGGGTGGGGGGAGGGGGGATAGTTTACAGGTGGTCCAAAAATGGTTATTTTGTTTCAAGTAGACTAATTAGAGATAGTAAAAATTTAAATAGCTCAAAATAATATACAGTTAAGAATTTAGAATTTTCAGTGGGTCCTCCCCTTAAATAAAACAACTACGAATGAAAAATATGGACCAAAATCTAAGTTTTGCTTGATAATTCATGGGGTAGGCGTGAGAAGCACTAAGATATTTTATCTTGTAGTAAAATATATTTTGGACAAAGGATTATTCCAACTACTTATCAACAGCTGAAATATTATATTTTTGGAATAATAATACTAAATGAGATGGAAAAGAGTTTCATGGTTACTATATAAATACGATTTGTTTTTAGGAATATTAGTTTGCAAAAGTATTTTTTTACAGGAACAGAAAATTTGAAATTTTTGTTAAAATAATGAAATATTATTAGAATTTACTCAGCTATCAGTTTAGAAACAAAACCGTTTTACTTTCTCACTATACCATAGTATAGAGAAAGTATAGTGATCGCAAAAAAAATCGATGTTGAGATTTTTGTGGAAATATCCGTTTTGGAACCCCCTGAGTCCAAAAAAGTGATTTTTACAAAATTTCTGTCTGTATGTCTGTATGTATACAAAGCTAGAGAGAAAACTATTCGATCGATTTCAACCAAATTTGCACCAGACAATATGTCCAGTACGCCTGTATAGATGCACGAAAAACGGTTTTGATAAATTTTGAAAAACAACCCCCTTTTTGGCAAAAAAAACCCCAAAAAATCAGTTATTATTTATTTATAAAAAAACCAGCTCTAACGATTTTGATAAGATTTGGCGTATTTGTAGCCTTTAATGTGCTCTACCATATGCAAAAAACAGCATCTTTCTAAAAATTCTCGTTTAGCTAATAATAATAATAATAACTGATTTTTGGGGTTTTTTGGCCATAAAGGGGGTTGTTTTTCAAAATTGTTCAAAACCTTTTTACGTGCATTTATAAAGACCTAATTGACGTGTTTGCTGCAAATTTGTTCGAAATCGATCGAATAGTTTTCTCTCTAGATAATAATAATAATATTTATTAATTAATCTCCAACTTTAATAAAAAAATCACCTCTCCTACCCCACCCTACAAGTCACAGTGAATCTGTTTAATAATTTAAATATGTTTGTGAGAAAGTATGTGCCAGTTCCTGGTACCTTTGTTTTTACTCAAAATCTATTAATTTACAAACGTGCTTTTTTGCCTTTTACCAGCTGGCAATTAAATAAATAACTTCAAAAGTCAAACTAATGATATTTTGTATTCGTTTTATTTCAAATTTGTAAATATCGCTTTCTGACTTGTACGGGCCTCCTCAGAAAGCAGGACCCCACACAACCAGCCGTGGGTCACACCCTTATCGGCGGTAAAGTACCACACCAGAGAAAACATTATACACATATAGATAGTTACAGGATGGGGGTGAGTGATGAAACTGTCTTGGGGATGCGCAATGGCAAAGAAAACGTTTGCGCATGCGCGGAATAGCTGCTAGGGAAACAACCACCTTAGTTGGTTTATTTCTCCCCTCTTCTACCTCCCCTCCTACGCGCATCGCGAGTTTCATCACTCGTCTCACGGACTGTACTCGTATATTTTACGGGTCAGTTGTAATGGCGGCCTTCTTGGATGTGTATCCCGTAAGAGGAATGCTTAATTTAAAACCATTTATTTGTTTTAATAAAAATTTTTGCAACGTCTCTTTTTAAACAACAACCACAATACACAATACGCACCCATTTTTCGCGTCACATTTTTTTAAAATCCCGCCCATTTGTCACGTAATTGACATTATTTAAGTATCAAGTTTAAACTTTTTTCCTTACACAGTAAAAACATTAAAAGTGACTCGCAAGCCGGATCCGCAATTTTATAAGGAATATTCAGGAAAAATGGTTTTAAATTAGGCAATGTCAAAGCGATCAGCTGCATGAAACTTCACTGTTTAGGGTGAAGCGTTGGAGCCACCGGTTGCTTTCTATTTTACTAGAGCAGAGCCTTAAACGTGTTACTTAAACGCGTACTACGACATTTGTGTTAAGAGGGCGGAAATAAAGCAAACAGTGGTTGACAAGCTTTACAGCTAACAGGGTATGAATTGGATTTCCTGCTTTCGATTATTTTGAAACATTTTACTACAATTGTTAAGTAAAACCCCCAATGAACGTATAGGACTCGTCATTGCGTATAGGGCTCGTCTAGCAATAGAAATGCATTGACGTCGTGATGCGGTGTGGTGTTAAGAGGTGACAACTTTAACTTTAAGCAAATGTAAATCTGTATAAGAGTTTAAATACACAGAGTTCGGGTTTAGTTGCCACAACAACGACAGACTAATAATAAACAGCTGTCTAGAACCACCAGCTGTTAGTTTTAAGCTATAACATTGTAACAATAGATTTTCATTACTGAAAAACTGTCGGAACTTTCCAAACCCTGTAACGACCCGTCCTTGATCTCCCGCTTCTTTAGCGACGCGTCTAAATAGTGCTCCCGAGAATAAAAACAACAGAAGGACCGTAAAACCCGAGTGGACGTGGATTTAACGACCCATGAACGTAAATTGAAATCCGACAGTGTAAAAGCCTCGGCCTTGAGGGCGCAGGATAAGCGGCGTTCCGAAAATATCTTAGTGGGTAATAAGGTTTTGTATTTTCCCAAAAAATAATATATGACCACTTGCTACCTCAGCGTGTGTTTCGATGCTTCAAACGTCAAATGACGGCCGTAAACCACTGTCACCGTGAGGTATTGTACACATGCGTCACGAGTCCAGTATCGACAAGTTGAACGGGTAGAAAGTAGGAGGATGGTTACTCTACAGAAACTACATAAAGTTGTATTTTTAAAAAAGTAGGCTCACATACAAGGCAGAAATTAAATTTGACGAAATTTAGGAAACGTAAAATAACTGATCTAGGTCAAGTACAATTCAATGAGCATAATGGCGGCATAGTTTAAAGTAAAATAATTAAATGATCTTAAAATTATCATCCGTTGAATTTTTTACACAAATAATGTAGACAAAATTAGGCATTAGTACAGGCAACTACTAATATCCCATTATTTTGTAAGCGAACCACCGTTTCCTTTACTTCCGCCCTCCTTCCCATACGTGAAACTGTCTGGAATCTCTAACCTTAATGCAAACCTGGGTTCTTCTGACGAGAAAGATACTACGCTGTCCACTCCAGCTACATTCGATGCCAGACAATACCCAGTATTAGTCGTATTCCGTTAGTTTGGAAGTGAGCCAATGACTGTTTCCTTTACTTCCGAACTCATCCACAGATATGAAAAGCTATCTGAAATCTCTAACCGAGATTCGAACCTGGGCTCTTCTGACCAGAAAGATACTATGTTTAGGCTTATCTTTGAAACCAGCCGAAGACTGAGTATTAGTAAAATTCCTTTAATTTAGAAGCTATCCAACCACCGTTTCCTTTACTTTCGTCCTCCTTCACAGATGTGAAACTGTCTGGAATCTCTAACCGAAATTCGAACCTGGGTTCTTCTGACAAGAAAGATATTACGCTGTCCACTCCAGCTACATTCGATACCAGACAATACCCAGTATTAGTCGTATTCCGTTATTTTGAAAGCGAGCCAACAACTGTTTTCTTTACTTCCGCCCTCATCCACATATATGAAAAGCTATCTGAAATCTCTAACCGAGATTCAAACATAGGTCCTTTTGAACACGTGTTTAGGGGGCACTGCCCCCCTCCAACCCACCAACCACCCCTGATGATCAAGTCAAAGACTTATTGCATCAGTCGTCAGACCTGTCTATTTATGTCTTCCATCTTACGTTCTACTTTTATTTCCAACCGGACCTACTTGGCCCTTTGTCTGACTCTAACAAGTGCCCACCTCCTCCCAAGTGGGAATCATCGGTACCTAACTCCCACTCACACATCGGTCTGTATCGGTATCTCCCTCACTTATCCTGCGCAATCGTGTCTCTCTCCTATCGCTCCTTATTCTTCAAAATTTCAACACCGGTCTCCTTCCCCTTCACACATCTGTAATCCACCATCCCGTCCCATCCTCCACACTACGGTACCAAGTACTAGTCATATTCCGTTGTTTGAAAGCGTGCCAACAACTGTTTCCTTTACTTACGCTCTCCTCCACAGATATGAAAAGCTATCTGAAATCTTTAACCGAGATTCGAACCTTCTATAAAGAAAGATACTACGCTTAGGCTTACCTCTGAGACAAGCCGAAGACTAAGTATTAGCCAAATTACTGTAACTGGGAAGCGCGCCAACCACCGTTTCCTTTACTTCCACCCTCATCCACAGATACTTCAGTTACCTTCGAGACCAGACGAAGCGCCAGGTTGGGTTAAGTACAACCAAAACTAACTAGTTTACTCTTTTTCCCACAAAATAACTATTTATATGTTTAGATGTAACATGTTTCAAAACCCGTTCAAGATATTTTGACAAAATATTTATGTCTGCTAATTGGTATGGGAAATGAGTCGTTTACACGGAGATTTCCAGACAGTTTTTACAGACGAAATAAAACATTTTTGTAATCCTTTTTTATTAAATTTTTAACTAAACAAGAAAATGCCTTGTGTACAAACCCAGTTAGAGTCCAGCTTGAAATATATTTTCAGGGTTCGTAGGCTATTTGACAGATGCTCAGATATCTGACACACTCGAAATTGAAACAATTTTTCTTGTCTTTAAGTTATGTCCTCCGTTTCGTTAACAATATTTAGAATTTCTATTAAATGTCTGACCTTTTCGGATGCATAACTGGTTAACGATTTGAATGTATAATTCCAAGCGACCCTTCACTTATGCCCAGACCTTCAGCGTTTCCTGGGCAGACACTCCCATCATCCTACGCCGGTAGAGTGATCCAGCATACATCGGACACATGGGAAATCATTCTTGGTTTTATTATCCCACATACACATAACGCATGGTCAGGTTAACGAGGTCAGAAAGGTACATGATTATTAGGGCAATAATAATTGTTCTAGATTATTTTAAGTATATTAGTTACTATTCAAGACGCTTCCTCCTTCCACATTATTTTTTTTTTTAAATTTGATGTATATTTTGGAGTAAGTTCGCAATACACCTCCCAGTTGATATCCCGATAGGAAAAAGATTAGTACCAACCTAAGCATATTGTCACTGATCAATGTTAAACTGTAATATTAAAAAGAAACACTTATTAAATAACTAGCTGACCCGTACTGCGTTGCCCGTGGTGGTTGGTATTTACAGTCTTTTTAACGTAATCGTATTCTTTTTAAGTGTTCAGTCAGTGAGTGGTATTTGGCTTTTATATATATAGATCTTAAATAATAAAAGCACTATTGTCATAATAATAAAAGATCTGAAATTATGATTTTAGTAACTTTAATCCCCCCAAACCCCTCCTAAAATTTCGAAATTTTTCATACCCTTTCTTAGTGAGCACCTATGGCCCTAGAGGAAGCTACATACCAAATTTGATTCCAATCCGTTTGGTAGTTTTGAAGAAATCGTGATTTAATAACTTTGATCCCCCCAAATCCCCCCTAAAACTTTGAATTTTTCATACTCTTTCTTAGCGAGCGCTTATGGCCCTAGAGGAAGCTACATACCAAATTTCATTCCAATCTGTTCGGTAATTTTAGAAAAATCGTGATTTAGTAATTTTTACCCCCCAAGCCCCTCTAAAATTTCCAATTTTTTAAAACCCTTTTTTAGTGAACACTTATGGCCCTAGAGGAAGCTACATACTAAATTTCATTCCAATCCGTTCGGTAGTTTTTGAGAAATCGTGATGAGTGAGTCAATGAGTAGTATTTCGCTTTTATATATATTATAGATTTAAATGACAGTAATGTAAACTAAAAATAACCCGAAAAAAAAGAAATATTTGAAACAATTCCAGACAAGCACATTGCATCAATTTTATGCTTAGTGATCGGTCATCTTGCAAATACTACATTCATAGATACGTATGGCAACTGAGCATACCAAATAAGTAACCGTTTGACTTGGTGTAAGAATTAGGTTAGGTGTTATCTCTCTATTTTACAGAAATAATCCTGTCATTCAGCACAACTATGGCCCTACTGCACATGCGTCAGGACTTGGGTTACCGCTACCACCACCCTGCCCCGAGCCAAGTGCCTTTGCCCTAATCAATCGTCATTTCCGTGAAAATATCTCAGTTGCAATAATCTGTTTGCATTTGCTTCGCCGCGTGGATTGGAGAGCGAAACGAGCTAGGGGCGGAGTTTACTAGTATGAATTATCTCATAAAAATTGATTTTATATTTAGCTTGAATATATTCCTGACAAGTTGCCAAAAAACTAATCTAACTTTCACGTTTACGAAAAGGCGTGTTCAATTTAGGCTAAGTATCTTTTAACATTTTAGGTACTATCTAATATAGTTGTGAGAAGTAAGCACAACGTTCACTTTTGAAAAATGACATTGTCCAATTTACGTTATCAATTGTAAACTTGTAGATTTGCCAATATTGTAACATCGACTTAAAATGTCTTAACCTAATACGTGAAGATCAAGGTTTCTTTAAATTTCAAGGTTTTTTCAAATACAATACTACTTTATTTAGTCAAAGCCTGTCCGTGGCTGTTCAGCCATTTTACGTCGAGCCTCCCAGTAGCGCAAAGAGTTGTCGTCAGCCAGGTGATGAAGGCTTGGGCAGGCGAACAGGTTGTCCGCTATCCATCCTACACGGCAGGCAGAGAAGACATATGTCGTCATCAACTAAGCCGAAGCGGTGTAGATGGGCCTGCAGGTAGTCATGGTTGTACGAAAACGGGCGACAGTTGTGGATCTTTCAAAGTTTCTTGGAATCGGCCCATCAGTGGCTAGGCACTTTCGCCGTTTGCTACTGCTGCGGTAATTCTGGAGGTTCTTGTTCGCGTTATTGATGGTGACTGTTATCCGATTTGGTGTGATGGTGACTGTTATCCGGTTTTGTGTGACTGATGCTGTCGGTTGTTCAGTTGCAGCTCCCTGTTTGCTAGGTTATCGGCTTTTTCATTGCCTGGGATGTCAACGTGGTTGGGAATCCATTGGAGGCGTACAACCCAGCCTGCCTCGATCAGTTCTGCAATTAATGGTGCTGAGGCAGTCAGTAGGTTGCTGTTGTTCCTTGAACGGAAACAGCGGCTTGGGAATCAACCAGGAATACGACTTGGCTGGTGGGGATGGTTGAGGTTTGAAGAGCTTAGTGTATTGCGCAGACCTACATCGTAATTACTGGCGTTCCTTTCTTTTCCCTTGTAGCCAATTAGATTACAGTGCCAACCAGCCCCGGCCCCATTTAGCTCTGGTATGACTGTAGGATCCGTCTGTGTAGATGTGTGTCCATTCTGTAGCTGGGTATACGTTGTGGATAGTAGCTAGGGAACAGTTACGTCGTTCGGCTGGGTTTGATTCGATCTTGGAGCAATTGATTGAGCTATAATAGGTCCAGTTTGATACCTAACACAGGTATTGACGTGTCACGGCGATTTCGGTGCTTATCTCCACAGGTTTAGGATTAGATATACGCCAGCCTGCCAGTACTGTACAGAAGTAAAGGACCCAATGGAGCATACCCTTTTTCAATATGAAAGGTGGATAAGTGACAGAGAGGACCTGAAGAAAACCACAAATACCATGCCTGATATTGGCTTCATTTATACAGATCATGTTGAAGAGTAGAGAAAACTGGCAAGCAGTGAGTGATTTTAATCCTACAGCAAAAAGAGAGCAATCTCCCAAAGTGAACCTGTGACATAGAATTTAGACACTAGGAAATACAGACAAACATCTCACTGAAATAATGCTAGTAGCAGTTAAAGTGTGATGTAGGAAGAAAATGCTGAGGTGATTTAGTGGCTGAGAGCTCCACACTACTGGGAGTGCCGGCTAATGGTGTTGGCTGGTAGAGCTTACACCTTCGCTGTGGAAAAAAAGGTGACAACTGAGTTGAAGTGCTGTTTAGGAGCGGGAGTGCCCATTGTTAGCTGGTACTTTTGTAGCAGCAGTTTGGCGTGCAGTATGGGTGTTAGACGGTTTGTAGTTGTTCCAGTAATAAGCATCCACTCTTTTGGCCCTTTCCCAAAATTTCAAGGTGTTCTTATCTCTACGAGCGTCTAGGGTCTCAATGCCAGTTTGTAAGTGCATAGCTGCAATGGAGCTAGATTTGGCTCCTCCCGTGATGATTCGTAGTTTTGAACTGCGACGTACTTCACTAGGTTGGTTTGGGCGGAAATAGCGACGGCTTCTATACAGTACTCTATTACTGGCCTGACATATATTGCATGGCGTCCAATTTCACTGTTGTGATCAAATAAAATATTTTAAAATGTTTTTTGTTAGTTTTCGAGTATTTACGTTACATAAATTGGGAAGTGAAGCGTTTTAATTGAACATAATTTAAGTTTGGAAAACCTTATTCTCCTGTGATTCACGCAAAATTCTGCCCCTACTGCGCATGCGTCAGGTTCCAGGTACCCTGCTTCAGTAGTGCCTCTTTCCGAGTATACAATAATTTGTTTTCATTTGCTTCCCCACGAAGCCGCGCGTCACCGTCGGAGATGGTGAGAGAAGCGAGTAATTACCACTGGTAATTATTTTCGAATTTTATCCCTTTCGAAAGTGTCATAAAAGTTCTCTTATTGTATAATTTTAAGTTTCGTACGCCCCGTCAGCCATCTTGATTTGATCACCCGTGCGAGGAACGAGGAATCGCAATATCTTTCCAAGCAGTAGGAATCTTCTCTACAAGTTTCGGCTGCGATAAAAGCAATCCATATCTGATGGATTGGGATCTAGAATTATCAGCGTATAGATAACGTACTGTTCTTCTTGCGGTTCTTTGGAACAGCTGTTCATTAGCAGAATCAACCATGGAATGATGAACGCGCATGATAACATCATAAAACACCTGTTACCGCCGAAGAATCATACTATACGACTAGCTGGAGGTTATGTAGGACTGAAATTAGTTGAAAGGACAGACGATGTCGGAATTGTTTGCTTTTGAATTTTAACCAGAACTCTATCAATTAGGTAAAAAGTCCCAAATACACTGGTCGTAGCATACCAGCCGTCACAGATGTATTGTTCGAGACAAAGGAAATAAATTGCAACCTCATTAATTTGCATATCACTAATATTGAGAAATGTTTTTCAATTTCAGTATCTCAAAAAGGGGATAGTCTAAGAGAGGATAGTGGTCAAGTTTTCAACTTTTTCTCGTACTCGCCAGAACCCCAATTTTTGAAAACTAAAAAACCCCATATCTCACAAATTTGCAATGTCGTGAGAATTAAGTTAACCTAATTTCAGAGAAAATTTCACGAGAACCCACTGTTAAAAATTATTAAGTTCAAATTTTTGTCCCACGAGGCAGTTGACTACTACTGAGATGTATTGCCAAGTCAACGGTAATGACGAGATGTTACACATCTGTATAGATCATCCTTATATCTGTGACATAACCTAACCACGACCTCTAAATAATGAAGACCATTTAAAATAAACGGGACCAGGAACTGGAACATACTTTCTCACAAACATATTTAAATTATTAAACGTCACGGTGACTTGTAGGGTGGGGTAGGAGAGGTGATTTTGTATTAAAGTTGTTTTCCCATCAAAATCCATAAAATAACGGAAAACCCAACTTTTCTCAAAAATGGCTCGAACGATTTTGATTAAAATTTTACAGTTTATAGTACTATAGGTCCCTAATAAACTATAAAATTTTAATCAAAATCGTTAAAGCCGTTTTTGAGAAAAATTGATTTTTCCGTTATTTTAAGTGTTTTTATGGGAAAATTACCCTTAAAAATAAAAAATTCACAAAAATGAAAAAACGCCTGGAGATACCGTGGATT
>JAGFPH010013288.1:0-26987 GCA_018207615.1 Philaenus spumarius
GCTATTTCATAGTTAAATCTTTTTTTAAACAACCTAGCAATGCGGTGTGTTTCTTGGCCTACATAATGAAATAATATATAATTTTCTTTTTTATCTTTATGTTTTTCCAACTGTGTGTTTTTATCCAACCTACTTTGATTGTTTAATTTCCCCCTTATCTGTGAAAGAAGTTTGTCTACCATTTGCTCTTGGTACCACTTCTTTTATATATTCAATTTCCAATTTAAAGTTTTCTAGACTTAATGGTATTTTCAAAGCACGGTTTATCATTGACCTATATGCTGATAGTTTATGAATAGTGGGGTGGTTAGAAGTGTTGTGTATTGTGATATAAGTTGGTTTCCTGTATATGTTAAACTTGAGTTCGTTTTTATTCCTCGAAATAGTGATGTCCAGGTAGTTGATTGTTCCCTGCTTTTCCTTCTCGTATGTAAATACCATGTTATTATGCAGGTGGTTTAATGATTCAATCATCGTATCTGGTTCATTTTCATCAGATTCATTATATATTATCAATATATCGTCTACATATCTGAAGTAAGCTATAATGTCGTGTTTACGATTTAAGGTGTTATTTATTTTTGTATCAAATTCCTGCAAAAACACTTCCGACAATATACTAGCTTTCGGGTCTCCCATCATAAGGCCATATTTCTGACTATAAATCTGGTTGTTAAATTTGAAGTAATTTTGATTGATAGTAACTTTTAAGATTGTTATTATTTGCTTTATATAGGCTAAATTGCGGCCGTCCTCGAAAAGCTTATCAACTATTATATCGATCACTTCATTGGTGGGGATGTTTGTATACATATTGCAAATATCAAATGAAATCATACGTGACTTGTAGGTTAACGGTATTTGCTTCAGCTTATCAACTAAGTCAATACTATCAGTAATGTTGAAGGTTCCTTTCAAATCCATATTTACTCTAAGAATAGAAGTTAAAAACTTAGAAATTCTGTAGCCTGGACTTCTAATATAATTAACCAAAGGTCGTATTGGTATCCCTTGTTTGTGTATTTTAGGTATTCCTCTCATAACAGGGGCTATTGGATTTTGCTCTATTAACTTGAGTGTATCTTGTTTATTGATAAGCAAGTTTGATCTCTTTACACAGTTCTTAATAATATTACAATACACCGTAGTAGGGTCTTTAGATATTTGCTCAAACCGGTTATCTTGGATGTATTGTTCCGTTTTACCAATGTAGTCATTCTTATTCATTATGCACACAGATTTACTTTTATCAACCTTCGTCAGAATTAAATCATTACATTCAAGCTTCAACCTAATATCCTTTATTAGCCCTACATTTGGCATAACTTTTTTATCGCTACACATGTTTTTCTTAATACGTACAATTTCTTCTTTTACCGCATATCTCATACTATCTCTTTCTTTACTTGGCAATTTTTGGATATGCGTTTCTGCATCAGTTAATAAATTTTCTATTTTTTTATTATTATTATACAAATTAAAATTATGTTTAAATCCTTTACACAAAATACTATGTTCTTTATCTGTAAAATTTACCTCAAATAAATTTACCACACACTTTTTATACATATCTTGGCTTCTATTGATTTGAGTAGGCCTACGGTTATTGCAAATAATTTGTTCATTTTCCAACATTTGTATTTTTTTATCGATAATCTTGTATTTATTTCTCATTTTATTTTCTACTTCTGCAACTGCAATATTACGTATTAGTTCGTATACCAAGCTACCGCCAATTTTTAACAATTTGAGATGTAAGTTATAAACTTCGAGATTCAAAGTATCTTTTTTAATATATAGGTATTTAACTTCATTTTTAATAAACATTACTTCTGCTTTGAGTTTAGTTATTACAGCACTCTTACTTTTGTTTTTAATTTGGACCCGTGCATATTTAGGTACGAGTTTTAGTGCAAGACATCTCTTATTGAACGCAATGTTTGCTCGTATCATATGTATCCTAAGTTTTGTTCTTAAGTACTTATATGCTATATTCGCCAGACTAGCATTTTGTATTAGCTTCTTTACTAGCATTTTATCGTATGGGTAATATTTAGTTACAAATATTTTCTTTACTTACGTCATCCCATACACACTTTCTTTTTCGACCGGTTTCGCTGCTTCACATTGTCAGCATCTTCAGGAAATCCACTATTGCTTTGTCAAAGTCATTTTACATAAAAACATCACATTACAGAACACATAACACACTAACAAACATACATTACAAAAGCACACACCATGTACACTTTACGTCCTATTAGGTCGCCGGCCAATTCAGTACTGAATCTGTATCTCGTGTTCTATCGCTGTCCAAATATGCAGAGTAAATAATGTCTGAATCAAACTTAATTTGCTCATTTATTATTTTAATCTTGCTTGTTTGGCTTTCAATAAATATATAAAATCGCTCCCAAGCATTCATATTATATCCTTTGTCACATTGTTTTAAGATCTGCATTGTGCTTTCTATCGTGTCATATGCGTGTAGGTTATTCAGAATATGGTTAGCGAAATTAGATTTTTCCGGTTGGTCCAGTTTTATTGCTGCCATATGTTGTTTATATCTTTTTTTAAAATTAACAGTTTGTCCTATATATGCACTATTGCATGATTTACATGTTAATTTATACACACCCGGGTTATTGTATTTGCAAATTTTGTCTAAATTAGTGCTTAGTTTCATTTCAATGTTATTATTAGTTTTGTATGCTATTTCATAGTTAAATCTTTTTTTAAACAACCTAGCAATGCGGTGAATCATTTACTTAACAAAAGAAACAATAATTGCCTAAATATTTTACTGGGGAATTTTACAGTACATTTGAATTGAAACTTGTTTTATGAATATGAATGATTAAATGATTACGCATTGAAAGTGTAATTTCACTCTAGTAATGGTTTGTTCAGCAATATACAGTACAGTACGTATTTTTTAAGTACGTGAATAAAAGTAGTCAAAATCAATATTTTTAATCAGTACTTCAAGTAGCCGTATTCGTTGTAACAGGTGTCTGACAGGCAAATGATGACTAATCAAGTTGTCAAAAACCGGTTTCCAACCCACAGTGCAAATAGAGCAACTATCCCACCCCCTTTACACCAAAGACTTTGTCCTTGAACGGGTTCTCATCAACGCATATTCATAAACGAATTCGAGTTATTCCCAAATACCATTGTTGATGCAATTCTAGTAGAGGAATAGACGTATTTTTAAAACAGTGTGCTTGCTATGTTTTCGATGTAACATACAGCAAATTTTGTAAACAAAATACAATATTTTAGTACTATTCATTTTTATACAAAATACTTTTAGCGGGTACCGGTCAGCTAAAATAATTTAATTTTCACGGTTCTTATAATTATTTTAACGTGCAGGATATTATGAATGGTAGAGGTAATTTAGACAGGTTCAAAAATAAAACATTACATTTTTCAGTAAAAAAATATATTTTAATGTCAAATTCAACAGTGTTGATAGCAAGAAAGAGACCGTGAAAGGAAATGAATATAGGATCGGAGGAATCAATATTGTTTGTTTAATGATTGACAAAGAAGATTTCACCGCTCTTCTACGTTGAAATTTGTTTATGCTTTCTTATTTTCCGACCCTCCGATTTTCGGCAAAATTAGTTTTTCACTTATCAGATACCCAACGTATGTCTTTAGTAGTGTTTCATTACAGTAGAAGAAATCAAAAGAGATGTGTAATCCCAATGGTGTTCGTCAGAGAGACGAAAATGTTGCTAAAAACAACGAGTGTTCTACCGCATTACGTAATAGCGTCGTAATATAAAGTTCCCGGAATTCCGGTGGAATTCCTGTATATTTCCCGGTGGAAAAAAAATTCCCGTATAATTCCCGCTTTTCCCGAAATTCCCGGTCCGTGGACACCCTGTCATATTTTACTACCATTACTATTTTTAAAATTGTGTTAGTGATTTAGCTTCCATCATAAAGCCATAGTGTTGTTTCGCATGCAGATGATATTACTACAATTTTTAGAGCAGAAAATTTTTAAAAATTTCAGACTCTAAATGAAAAGGGTATTCAGAACTTTCGGACTCAAGAAAGCAAATGGTTTAAGATTGGATAGCAAGATTTTGTTAAATGTTATTAATTTATAATTCTTTTCAAGTAATAAAATATATGCAATCTAAATTACCTTTAGAAAGTTCACTTTTGGCTGTCGGGCGGATTTTTGCAAGTTCTAGAAGTGTTTTGTTGTTGGCAATCATGTAAGGCATGCAATCGTTGTCTGCTGCTAACCTTGTCCTCACTTCCATCAAAGTCAAATACAATTTTGTCTGTACAAACAAAGCACAATAAAGTAAAATATTACTGCTACTATTGCTTGTTACAATGTACAAAAGTGTTTCACCTAGTCCGAGATACCTTGAATAAAAATTCATTTGTTTTGATAAAGATACAAACCCAAATCAATAAGTAGTTTTATTAATGATAATAACAAAAAGTTAAGTACAGCAGCCTAGAGGTGGCATTTTTATTGATGGTATGGAATTAAAAATGCACCTTAATCAAATTATCTATGATGGACACAATGTTTGGGCACATGAAATAAAGGTTAAATATGTTATTTTAAATTGGTTTCTAAATTATGACTGCACCAAATATAAGACTTTTTTTAAATGCCAATGTTGAGTGTGGAAAAACCCAAAAAATATGAAGTTAAGCAATTATTTTTGGTGGCCCTGAGTACTGAACATGGAAATCAAATAAGTAAAGTTATATTCAAATTTAACTAAATTTGCTAAGTTATTTTAACTTTTAATAATGTACTTGCAACAAACATATTTTTACCATTCATGTTTGGTAAACATTTGTGTGTTGACAAACAAATTTATGTTCATGTGAAAGTGCTCACGAAACTTTTTGATACATTCAACACAAACTATTTCACCACTGTCAGTTTTTTGACAAACATAAAAAAAAGAATTTGTGCTGCAACATATTTCAGAGTGAACGCTTGCTGAATTCCAACGTTCAATGTGAGCATACTCAGTATATTTTGTATAAGCTAGATCGTTGGTGTCTCAATTATTATGACTGAAGTAATACTTAAGAAATAATGTACAGTTACCATGTCTTCATACAATACATTGTATTTAGAATACTAGATGTTAAAACATTTATAACGGAATGTTATCATCTTTAAATAATATTGTTTATTCCATATTTGTCATTATCGGTTTCCGTAGTAGTAGGTACTTTAAATACGCATAACTTCGCCATCTAATCTGTTGGAATATTTTAAAACTAACTTCAGAAACAGAAACTTGTTCAGAGAACATTTTACAGTATGTTGTATAACAGTTGTCATTTCTTTAAGCCATTAAGGATTATAGATCTGTGTTTAGAATAAGCTAAAACACAACTTTTGTCAACAAAGAGTCACGTAAAACATGGCAGTTGGACAGAACGTCGTGAATGAAAGTGAAATTGAAGAAATACTAGGAGAAAGTTACGTTTCTGATTTAAATTACGATTCTAGTGATAGTTACAGTTCAGGTGCAACTGATTTTGAATTGTAACTGGATTAATCAGAAGAAGAAGGAGAAATAGGCCGAGGTGATGTTTCTCATCCGGCTAAAAGGTTATGTTTATCTAAAAGACATAGTAAAAAGCATAATACTAATGTTTCAGTCTAATGGTCTGATAGATTAAATTTCACAGAGCCAGAACCTTTAAATAATTACTATAGTGGATCCATACATGATTTAATACGTTAATTCAATATAAGTGACAAGTTTGGCCATTTAAGAGTTCTGGTATGAGGCATTTAGTAACAATTATGAATCCGGGGGAAAGGGTTAACTCTCATTGTAGAGTAAAAAAACTCTATCTAGGTTAGTAAAATAGGCTCTTGTAATCATTTTTAATATTTTATGCTCCTTACAAAGCCTTGGATTGTATGTGGTAATAGTTTTATTATTGAGGTGCTATTAGATTTATCTATGTAGCATTATGTTTATAACTTAATATAATTAAAAAACTGTTAAACAACAGGAGGTTTCAGTTTTATAAAAAGGGCATTGACATGTTTCCAAACTAAAACACAAACCATAACACATTTTCCATGGTTTCAAAAATCTACACAGTGAAATTGCATAAAAAGAAAAGAGCTACTACTCAACCTATTAAAACAGTTTTTAAATACAAATATTAATGAAGCGTGTAATATGGGAGATGCAATGCCATTAATATCAAAGGAATGAATGGAGTACCTACATTATTTAACCATTAAATCCCCAAGCGAAAATATGGGCTGCTGCTTATTTAGAGTAAAACAACACAGAATTGTTTATCTCCAATGTTCTTTTTTATTTTGGTTTTTTTAGTACACAACAAAATAATATACAGCTGATTAAAACAAATTTTTAGAATGTAAAAAATAAAAACTTTGTTGAATTTACTTTTTACTTATACCATATACTTTCTATTTAAAGAAAAAAACACATTTTTGTTACTATGTAAGATCTCCAACTTCCCAAAGTATAATAATAATATAGAATAGGACCATAAGTCAATTTTAATTCGAGAGAGCATTTTATTTTTTGAATTTAATTTAATTTATATTGCAAATGTTTTTGGAAAGAGAGCTTAATAATAAGAAGCATTTTAACGTAAAGCAAATAAACTAAAAAGGCAGACAATTATTAAAATCAATTATTATATTAAGTTTAAAAATAGGGTTTGAGAAAATGGACAGTCTATGTACTAACGCCAAGACGCGGAAATTATACGAGTTTTAAGACGCAGTTAGAAAAGCAACGTCCACCAGTCTAGACGAGATAAGAAGCGAACACCTGCAAGCCAATTCCTGGAGAAATGGTCTTTGGTCATTTCCACATGCAAGATCCAGAAGGAATGCTTTGGTAAGCAACCAACGAATCTGACGAAATTGAACATCTGTGTGTCGTCAGACGTTTCTGATTGGTGAAGAGAAAATAGACGCCGGCTGAATGTAGCGGTGGGAGAAAGAACACGAACAGACTTGTCAACGAGAGACCAAGCAATGAACATCGCTTGAAGTGTTGCGCGTTGCGCTTTAAGTAACAGTTTAAATATGTAACATTTATTGTTAATCTACGAGTACAAAGTAGTATTTGAATTTTTACGAGAATTAATAATTCTCATCGTCAAATGGTGTGTAAAATTAGTGTGTATTGCGATCGCTTAAGTAATGTGTCAGTAAATCGGACACGACAATGAAATAGGCTATGAAAGTTTTGCGCTTGCGAGTGGGGTTTTCTTTTTCTTTTTTAAAATTAATAAGTTTGTGGTCTGCTTTTCGTAAGTACAGTGCACTTAAAATCTTTCTTTTTACTTATGAATCACCAGCTCTCTTTAAAATTTATAATCTATAATTTGTATCATATTTGTCTGTATTTGAATTTATTTTTCTTTGCTGTATATATGACATTAATAAATGTCAAAGGTCATTTCTAAATCGTCTGCTTTGTTTGGCCTAATCTGATCCTCTTCACCATTTTTCATTCAGGTCATTGAATTCACAACCCGAGATAGAAAAATTAGTAGAGTCTTGCAATCTAACTGCATCAAATCTAATCAAATATATATATTTTTTATTTATTTATTTTTTTTTGTAAGCTGAGCATCTTACAAATAATAATTACAAACTTACATGTAAAAAGAGAAGAAAAGAATAGTATTTTCGATATTTTAAAAGCGTTTTCAGTGATTCCAAAAGCACACTTTATCTACAAAAATCAATGGGGGGGGGGGGGGGGGGAATAAAAATTAGCAATACATAATAATTGTTGCTTCATCAAGAGTACACATACAACATAAAAAAATGGTTAGTAGGCACTATTTAGTAGGTCTAGCAATAAAAATAGTTACGAAAAAATCACTATTGCGATCCTCAGAATTGGCCATTATTGTTTTATAAAAAGTCAAATTCACACTCACATAATATATTTGTTGTCACGGTATATATTTTTAAACATAGATACCCATAAAAACTAATATATAATGGACTACTGCATGTCACAAAACATAATTAAAACTTCAACTTTGGAGTGAGCGATGGCGTATAGTCAAAGCAAACAAGTAACAGCTAACTAAAACGGTCTAAGTGTATCCCGCTCGGTAAGACATCACCGACTTTGTTTAAAACTCTCCACTCCATCAGATGTTTTGTGAACTATTGTTTGAGTTTTTGCATTTAAAGGCGTGAATCACATTTAACATTGGGTCATGCCACATTTGAAGGGTCAAACCAATTTATGTACTTTTATAGAACTGCAATGCATTATCATTTTATTTAAAATACAGTATAATTTTTTAATAAATTACTTAATAGATTTTCATTTACTTTTAGTGATTTATTTTAACTTCCTTAATTTAACATTATTCAAGAAACTGTAAACATAGTATTGCATTTAAAATTTTAAACTGTAAACGTTTTTTGAGTAACAAACTTTTTGACTTGCAAATGACGCTCTATGAACGCTTTAAGTTCGTAAGTAGAGGACTTACGGTATTTATTAACGTAATATTTTTTAAACATATTCAAATATTTAGCTATGAGGTAGTAAAGTAAATAGTTATACTTTAAAACGTATTGCTGTGATTATGTTAAAAAAAGTTTATCTTAGAGCTACAATCATATAATAGCTCATGTTAGAGATGGCAACTTAGACAAATGGTTGGATAAACCAATGCTAGCGCTTTCTAAGGCACCTTCAGAAAGTACTGCACTAGGCAATATCAATATTTCTTATCAAAAATCTCCTGCTTTGAAGGGTTAAAAAAAAATGAAAAAATTTGATTTGAAACAATAATTAAGGTAATATGCATGTTTGGTGCCAAGTTACAATGAATTATTATAATGAATAAATTACCTTAAAAGGTTCGTCCTGTGACTTCAAATGAATTTCTTTGTTACTGTATTACATGTTTCGAAGCCGTAGCTTCTTCATCAGATACTTCTTTGTTCGTTCACACTGTAGAAATCGTCACATATTAACCTCTGTTAAACTTTCGACAAATGTTTGAGGGCTGCATCTTACAATGTCGAAAGTTTAACAGAGGTTATTATCAGTAAGACTATTCGCACCGGCTGGCAGTACTTCGCTGGACACAACAGAGCGCGCAGCGGTGTTAAACATGATTATACTGATTTAAATAAAAACCCCGAACCACAAAATAAGGAACAAAAACAATAACTAAACTGTAAGTTATGTTTAATACGTTAACCTTATGTAAATTTCGATGGCATGGTCATCATCCTCAGAGGGTGAGTATTAAACCCTGAGTATTAAAGTGAGAGTTGAATAGTGTTAAAACCCTCTGAAGATGATGACCATGTCATCGAAATGTACATAAGGGTAACGTATTAAACATAACTTACAATTTAGTTGTTTAGTTATTGTTTTTGTTCCTTGTTTTGTGGTTCGGGGTTTTTATTTAAATCAGTGTGATTTTGTTGCCACAGTGCTCTTTTATTTGTTTAAACATGATTATGTTAGTGTAAGTGTTGTGTTTTTACAAATTTTTAATGTGTGACGATCTACAGTGTAAACAAACAAAGAAGTATCTGATGATGAAGCTACGGCTTCGAATCATGCAATACAGTAACAAAGAAATTCATTTGAAGTCACAGGACGGACTTTTATTGGGTAATTTATTCATTATAATAATAATTAAGGTTTTCTGGAGTAGGTCAATACAGGTTTTTTTTTTAAAGATATGGAACTGAGTACCTAATGTCACTTATGTAGTGTTCAGTAGGTTAAGTGTGCATATATATTTTAAACTACCTGTAATTCTAATTCTTCTTCTGATACATTGTTTTCTGTTTGTGACTGTGATGCTTCAATCGTCTGACTCAAGCATGGTACTCTTCTGTTCATATTCTGCCATTCATTTGTTTTAGCAATTCTGAAAAACATAATTTAGAATTAACGACTCTCAACTAGTAATGAATACAGAAACATCTAAGTCCAAAGGTTTTAGATAAATCAACAATTGCTATACAGTGTTCAGATTCAATCAATAAGTTTAATCTTACAAATCTTTCTCTATTAAAGAGTGTATAAGATTTTAGGACCTATGAGATGGTTTTTATTTAAAAAAAATACAACATTGCGTAACAATCCAATATCAGTTTATAGTTGCCATTATTTATACTAGTAAATGAAAATGTGATTTCCAGAAGCTTAGAAAACTAAAATATTGTTCTATAGAAATTACTCAAACCCTTCTGAGGGAGCAAAGTGAAAGGTTAAATCAACTCAAGTATAATTATATAAAGTTAAGCACAATTTCTCGATATAAAAAAATCTAAGAAATTACTTACAACTTTTGTATTTTCAACTTATATATTTTCAATCTGATTGTTTTCCGAGTCAAACAATCGGATCATCGGAGTCAAACAATCGCAACAAATAACCGATGATTCATTGCTGTCGAGTCGATGTGTTTTGATTAGAACTATTAGTTTTTTTCATACTAGGAGACTAGATAAGTAATAGAAGGGAGATTGAATGTTTTTGGTAACAAATAACACTCTATGAAATTAAATTTAATCTTTATTAATCATTAAACACAATCAATGTACAAAACGTGCATGAGAGTTCATACAAAACAACCGACTAGACAAGAAACTTCTGCTTTAAAAAAATTACCTAAAATTTCAACATTTGAGATTACATTATATATATTGCTATTATCTACGTATTTATTTGACATATTTAATAAACATGAATATAACATATGAATTACAAATGCTCAGAAAATTAGTACAATACAACAACAAAAAAACACTTGGTTATTATAGTCAAGAGATAGACCGCGCATCGTTAGCTAAGCATTGGGCGATACAATCAACTTACACAATCGAACATCTCAATTGTAAAACTTAACCACGACTCGATTGTTATTTTAACCGATGGCAATTGTTTTGATTGTAGAAACATCTCGCAATCACGCATCACTAACAGCCACACACAATAATTTACTTTTTGCTAAACTGTAAAAGCCATTTTATAAAAAATGGTTATAATGTTATGTTTTAGAGTAGTTGTTCTTTTTAGTTTGAATCAAACAGCTGTTTCACAATCAGTTTTATAATTGCACTACAGTAAGCAAATAAACTCATATTACCTTAAAAGTACAGTAGACTCTCATAAATCCGGATCGCATAGATCGGGACTCCGGAAAATCTGGCTTGCTAATCAGGAATAATTTTTTTTTATAAAAAATCGATAAAACCCACGCAATTACTCCGCATAGCATAAATGTCATGTGTTTTGAACCTTCGGGCGCTCCATGTTTCAACAAAATTGATGTCGTTTTGATTTCCGTGCGGATGAGGATTTGTAGGGGATTGACCAGCCCCCTCCACAACAGTCTGTTGTTTACGCGTAGTTGACAGCGCCCACTTAGTTAGTGCAGACGTCAATTTACCTTACTCTTTGCTCTGTTTTTTCGTGTCTAGTTAGTTTTAAGATTAGATGAGTGACAAATGTAAAAAGGTTTGTGTTTCAGTGGAGGAAAAACTTTGTGCGATAAAGCGTATTGATGGTGGGGAATCAGCGAAAAAAACTGTGCTCGAGTTAGGAGTAGGAACAATTACGGTTTTAGATTGGAGGAAAAATCGCGAACAAATCGAAAAATTTTGTTTCTCTCAATCTAGTGGAAGTGCGATAAAAGTGAGGAAAAGTATGCACAAAGGCAAACATGTAAAGTTGGAGAGGCATTGTTTTTGTGGCACGAACATTTAAGGGGTAAAGGTGTTCTTGTTAACGGTCCTATGCTCCAAGAAAAGGCTTTGCATTTCAAGAGGGAAATTGAGGGGGAAGGAAGCGAATTCACTGCTAGTGGCGGTTGGTTCGACCGGTGGAAGAAGAAATATAGTATTCGTAAACTTTCAATAAGTGGGGAGGCTTTATCTGCCGTCAAAGACGCTGTTTCTGAATTTAAGATGCTTCTTTTTAGTATCATCGACAAAGAAGGAATTTCCTGTTATTAATTGCAAAGTAACAGTGGATGGAGTTAGTGAAGGGATTTGTTTGATCTAGATAAGACGGGTTATTTGTGATTAACTTTGTATTCTATTTGCTTTCCAGTATTTGTGTTGACATAGGATAGACAAGGAATAGACTTTCAGTGGACGGTCTGCCTTTTATTCTAAACACACATTTTAAAGAAGAATTTGTTTTGTTTGTTATAATTCAATTTCATAACATTTCACTATCTGATTTTTACAATGTACAGTAATGGTAGTATGAACTCTTCTGGTTTTCAAGGGTTTGATGAGTCAGAAATAGATATATAGTGCCCTAATGGATCAAGTTAATATGTTACGTTTTGAACTTGATAGAGTAAATGATGTATTGGTAAAAAATGGGTGCAGAGTTGGATTCAGTTACACAACAAAACACTTATCTTAAACTTAAAGTTCTTGAAGAGCAGGAAAAAAATGAATTACTTTTGAGAGACCTTAAAAAAAGCTCAAATTTGAGATGGGTTTGCCCAAACAAACGATGTAAAGTAAATACCATAAAAAATAGTGCAATTCCAGCAGAGTTAGATGTTCAAAATAGGTTTTCGCCGCTTGCCGATCTTGAACCATTTACACCACTAAAACTTCCTAAAAGTGGCTTAGGCCTACATAAAACGAATAAAAACTTAGGCAAGTCCTTAAAGACTACCGGGGAGAAATTAAAAAAGAAAATTGTTGTTTTGGGTGATAGTCATGGTAGAAACATATAAAAAATGCTATCAGATCGTTTAGGAACTGAATATGAGGTTACCGGAATTATACATCCAGGCGCTCCAATTAAAAAGATAGCCGAATTGGCTAAACAGGTTGCTGCAAATCTAACACAACAAGACCATCTCATAATATTTGGCGGTTCCAATGACATCTCTCCGGGTAGAAACTTTTGTAATACCATAAAATAATCAGTCGGTGAAATTATCCCAATTTCGCACAGAACAAATATTATTACAAATACTATTCCTGCTTCCGAAAATAATTTACTGAAAAAATATCTAGTGAACTCAGCTAATTAATATTCTAAAATTAATGAAGGAAAAAATAAAAACCCAAGCAGAATTTCTATTAACTTTTTGAATGAAAGACTCTCTTCAAACCATTTCACAAATAGTGACCATATAAATTTAAAGGGGAAAAATATAGTCACAGATAGGCTCACAAAACTGATTTTAAATTCAAGCAAGGTATTAGGGAAATGTGTAAGAAAACCTACATTGTTGGAGAAGTGGTTGATAGCTAAACCGAAAGCAACTGTGCAGCATTCCAGTAAGATACAACATCATTGTGTACCAAAGATGACTCCATTGGAAAGGTGGCTACGGACTGGCAGGTCCACTTCAGGAGTGTTGGTTAGTGATTTTTTAGGGCAGTAAACTTCCAGCCTGATGTAACAATAGAACGGTCTAAGAATAGTAAATGTAAAAATTTAAACCGAACTGAGTTTGCAGTGTTCAATGATGATGTGGATTTTTTTTCTATTTTGCATCAGAATGCCCAGTTTGCGACCAATAAAGTGGATTAATTAGATATTCTTTTGGATTCTATGAAATCTCATGTGTTTGTCGTTACTGAACATTCTTTTAACCAGCATAATATCAAGCAATTTAATTTATTAAATTATAAACTGGGATCAGCCTATTGCCGAACAAAAAAGAAAAGCGGAGGGGTTGCTGTATTTGTAAGAAGTGACTTTGAAACAAACACTTTAAGAATGTGTAAAGATAGAAGTATAGAACAACATTTTGAGGTTACTGGTATTAAGTTAACATTAAACAATCTTGTCGTAATAGGTATTTATAGAGCACCAAGTGATGATTTTGATGTTTTTCTGTCTTAGTTAGGAATTATTTTGAATCAATTATTGGTTAGTAAAGTTAAATTTGTAATAATTGGTGACTTCAATGTTGATGTATTGAAAGATGGTGTACTCTGCAGAAGGTTACAGGACTTATTGAGAACATTTGACTTCATGTGGTTGATTGACTCTCCTACCCGTGTGACGGCAACGTCAGCTACAGCTATAGACAATGCCATCACTAATATAATCAAAGATCAGTTATCGGTTGGAATTGTCCAATCGGGTATCGCTGACCATTATGCTCAGGAGATTGTTTTATTTAATTATTATAAAAAAATTTACTGCCTTTATATAACTTGTCTCGGCAGACATGTGCCCATAACATTGCCCAGTTGAAGTTTTTACTGCGAGGAGAAAGCTGGTTGTTTCTTGAGCAAGTTAAAAATGTAAATGAGCAAGTCTCAGAATTCATAAAAAAACTTTGAATATAATGTAAACTTGGCATGTCCCTTTAAAAAACGCAAGTCCAAAGTAACAGGTAATCAAAAACATTACTGGATAACCTGGTGTCAAGTCCTGGTGTTGGTGTCAAGTCAAAAATTAAAACTGTTAGCAGAACTAAATAAAATTTCCAGAGAGGAAACATTCAAGAACTATTTTGTAAAATATAAAAAAGTGTACAAAAAAGTCATCAGTGCGGCTAAGGCATATGAAGTTATCAAACAAATGGCAGCTACTGCTAACTTGCCTAAAACGGCCTGGAAGATTATTAATTGTAATAAGGCTGAGAAATCAAATGGAGCAATCGCCTTGGAGGTGGAGGGGAAGCGCTATGCTGATCCATTGAGGGTGGCGAATATGTTTAATCACTTTTTCGTTACCATAGGTAATCCAGAGGGATCAAAACCTACTAAAAATATAAATACTGTTTTATATTCCCCTTCCTCCTCGATGGCATTGTTTCCTGTGTGTGAAGCTGAGATGGCAGCAACACTCATAGGCCTAAAGAACTCCCAGTCTTCTGGATTGGATGGAGTGTATACTTGGCTTTTAAAAAAGTGCTCTCAAGAGCTGATTAATCCTTTCACAATTCTGGTGAACAATTCCTTCATGGAAGGTATCTTTCCAGACTACTTTAAAATAGCTAAAGTCATCCCTATTTAAAAAAATGGAGACAAGGCAATGATGACGAATTATCGTCCTATATCCTTGCTTCCTGCAATCAGTAAAGTTTTCGAAAAATCGTCTTCAAAATTTCTTGAACAAAATGAACATTATTGTTAAAAGCCAGTTTGGATTCTTGAAAGGGAAGACAACAATTGATGCTATTATTAATTTAATTGAGTATATTTTAACAGCAATGGATGGGCAGGAACATACACTAAGTGTATTTCTGGACCTGTCCAAGGCTTTTGACTGTGTAGACTTGCATTTACTTTTTAATAAATTAGATGTATATGGGATCAGAGGCGTACCACTTGATTGGTTAAAGTCATACATGACTAACAGGAAACAAGTGGTTCAGGTCGGAAATACTTCATCCGATCCAGTTGACCTCAATTATGGAGTTCCACAGGGATCCATTTTAGGTCCAGTATTGTTTATTATATACATGAATGATCTACACTTCAGTGTTAGGAGCGGTGGTCTAATTCAGTATGCTGATGATACCACTCTGTATCATCAAAGGGAACAGACTCTGTGATACTGAAATAAATGCATTTATCCTAGTAAACACTGCTTGCCAGTATTTTTATGAACATAATCTTAAAGTAAACACATTAAAGACCAAGTGCATGCTTTTTGGTTTAATGCCGGGATTAGAAGAAGGCCTTAATATAGTGTTGGATGAGCAAATATTAGACAGTATCATCGTTAAAGTTTCTAGGGCTCATCCTTGACAGCAAATTGTCTTGGGCAGAGCACATTAATGAGCTGTGCAAAACACTGAGTTCAGTAGTTTTTCTTCTCAGGTCACTGGCAAAGTTCTGTTCAGAACACATTTTAAAATTAGCATACTTTGGTCTATTCTCTTCTCATCTAAATTATGGAATTGCTCTGTGGGGTAATTCATCAAAGCAAATGATCCGAAGGGTCTTCAGTTTACAAAAGCAAGAAGTAAGAATTATCGCTCGTTTGGGCCATCGTGATTCTTGCAGGGACGTATTTAAAAAAGCTAGGTATTTTGACCTTTCCCTGTATGTACATTTTTGAAGTAATTTTACATTACAAGTATAAGAGTTCTGTGACTCGAAACACTGATGTGCATACATACAATACCCGTCATAAAAATGACTTCCGTGGCAAAAAACATAGATTAAAAGCTTTCGACAAGCTACCGTCTGAGACTGGAGTCCGTTTCATGAACAAACTCCCTAAAGAGTTTAAAGAAACGATGGAAGTCAGTGTTTTTAAAAACAAATTAAAGCGGTTGCTGAAGTTCAATGCTTTTTACACTGTGGGGGAGTTTCTTGATGCCACATTATAGCCAATTATTATAAAAAATGAGTACCCATGTATAAATTAAATGTACTGGCTAAGGTCATAACAATGGATAGAAGAGAAGAAGTTTGTGGATATAAAATTTTATGTGTGTGTATTTTTTGTTATCATAATTTTTAAGAATATGAGTTTTATTTAAATTTTGTAATTTTAATGTTAAAATTTGATTTTAATAAGCATAAAGATTTAAAAAGGGAAACAAATTTATATTTTGTTAAATTATTATTAAGATTATCACTATATGACATACCATATAAAAATATAATATTTATTAAAAACGGATCAATACAGATTGATATAAAATTAAAGTTGAAATAATTATGTACTAAAGTTTACTTGACTTTGAAATTTCTTGACTTAAGCTTAAAGCCACGTGAGAATTTTAAAACTGTATAGTTTTTCTTTTATATATACGTATATGTTATTTATTATAAACTGTATGTTGTCTCCATTTTTTAAATGATTTATTGTGTTTGTTGTATTTTGTAACTCATTATGTATAGCTATTGTATTAGCATATATTATCCATGATTATTGACTTGTCTAAATACAAATGTAAAATTTGTCAAACAGACTAATTAAAATTGAATTGAATTGAAAGTTTTGTGTAACAGCTAGTGATTTAATATGGAGTTTCACTAGGAACCGATTGTGCTTACATTAAATTAAAAGTAGTTAAAATTTGGTGTGAATTAAACATTAACCCTAACTGTTCATCCAACTGTTCATACAATTTTTTTGCATTGCCAAGCCATTTCAGTGCGTGTGCAAGCATATTTTAAAAAATTCACCAAATATAGTAATTATAAACCAATCCAAAAGTGTTCCATAGCTTTTATGTAGAGAAAAGTTCAAAGAATCCATACATGCCAGTAAAAAAATTATTGATGTAAAATTTACAAAGATATTAGCTCAAAAAACCATAAATGTTAAGTCACGAAAGGAAAAAGATTAACTTTAGGCATACGTAAAAAGTAGTACAAATTTTTTTCAAAATGTACAAAAGTTTTATAATTTAGTTCTAAATAAATCTGTATAAAAATATTTATCAATTTTAAATTTCTTATTTTGTAAACACCAGTTTTATGTTCCTACTACAAGACTGCTAACAAAATAGGCTTAGTTTGAATAGTAATTTAGGAATATATGCTTTGCCCAAAAATGAAATATTATTATAAGAAAGTGTAGAGAATAAATCATTGAATTTATCTGTATACTTGTAAATTCTCATTTTATAAACTTAGTTCACATTATATTACTTGTTCCACAAAATTAGAATAAACTGTCAAAAGTTCTTGCGGATCAAGTGTAAACAAAATGACTGTTAGAAGTCGCATGGGAAATAGCACAGCGTTCTCAAGGGGAGTTTTGAATTCGACAAAAGTCTGCATTTCTCACTCCTGTATAAATAACATCTTACCAGTAAATCTAGTTTACTTTACACCAAACGAAAGATTGAAGTTTGGTCTACAAAGAAATGCTATAATCATATCTATAGAAATATATCGATTTGTAACAGGTATCTCGAATGCAAAATATGCTGTTTCATTGGTTGAAAACTGTCCAATTGCAAGGGTTTACAGAAACCTTTATATTTTTTAAACTATAAGAGTGACATCTGATTGGAAGACAGTTTTAGAAAGTTAAAATCTTGATGAATCCAATGGTATATTGATATTGTTGTCAAAATATTTCTGTCGAGCGGTATTGAGCTTTAGACAAGTGACAAAGTTGAGTCATTTCTTTGTGTTTTATTCGCGTGGCAATAGGTTTTTAGAAAACTACCATTATAAAATGATGATTACATATGTAAATTTACGTTTTAGAACAAATTTGTAAATACAAAAATTAAAGTTTAAATCATTTCCTTTCCAACGGTTTTTGTTTTATTGTGATTAGATGATTTTTAGTGGGTGAAATATTCAATACAAGTTGAATTGTCAAGCTGAGACTGCTAACAGATGTAGGGTTAAAAAAAGTATACTGACATACTATAGTGTTAGTATTTTTATGCTTTGATAATAGTCTAAATTGCTGTTTACAATACTGAAATAATATAGGCTACTGTTTACTATACTAAAACAAAATCGATCACAATTCTGTGAAAATTAGGAAATAATTAGATCTCAGATAACATTTGAATTATAAAGGTGGCTAAATTTACCACCAACTACAACAATAATGCTAATAAAACTCATTACTACAAAGCCCTAATTTATTTATATCTGCCACTTGCTGTGTCTTTCTTTCAGGTTTCTTTTTTGTAGCAGGTGCAAAGAACTTTTTCATGATACCCCATGATACAATTTCATAGTTCAACTGAGGAAGTTTAAAATTATGGAAAGCCATGAGAACCCCAGAGAAAATTTTTGTTCTACAGATATTATTGTTCCCAAGGTAGTCTATTGACAATGACCTAGTCTAGTAAAATTGCAGAGATCGCCTTTAAAGTTTAATTTATTATTAATAAATTGTGTTAATCACTTAAAACAACACTTAGCCTAATCACAGCACTTCTTTACTTTAAATTAAAGAATAAATTAATAATTAGTTTGAAAATTCAATTCAATAGATATTCAATACGTACATAACCTTAGACTTCTTTTTGACTAGTGCCAAGATTTCAGGTGTAGCTACTAACTTCACTGTTGTATCATCATCCGGCCTAAACAAATTAAACACATTTCTACAGATTTAAATTATTTAATTCTACTGTAGGGCAAGTACTCAAATAACCATAGATGAATTTCATCATAATTTTTCTAATAGCAGACTCACTATAATATTGTAATAAAATCGAGAACAAAAAAATAACATTATAAACTTTGCAAATCTTTTTATTCAAATGTAATCACACATAATAATTACAACAGTATTTATATTACAATTGAAATTGGTTAACGGAGGAACGTTGATGTTATGTCCGAGTGACGTTATAAAGGTGTACCAACAGGAAATCGTATTTTTGTTACCTTGAGAGAAAGGACAAACAACAAACAACTATATATACGGTGTATTAATATTATAGGCAACATTATTCATGACGTTTATTAACCCTTTGAGCCCCAGCTGCCGATATATCGTCACCTCATTGTAAGCTGAATATGCCCGCCTGCCGATATATCGTCAGCTGATAGTAGGCCGAATATGCCTGCTTGCCGATATATCGTCAGGTCACATTTCTTTAATTTACGGCTCTATTTATTTAAGGATTTTAATATTGTTTATTGCAGTTTAAAGCTGAAGAAATTACCTTTTTGGATACATGCATTAGATATTTTATTTTGACATTTCATATAGTGGTATTACTAATATAAAACTCGAAAATCGTAGAGGCCATGGCTGTAGGATCACTTCTGAGAGTTTGATTTTATGTCATGTTTCATTCTATATGTATTTAAGAATTTTAGTATTCTTTATTGTAGTTTAAAGTTGAAGAAATTAACTTTTTGGATATATGCATAACATATTTTATCTTGACATTTCATACAGTGTTATTACTAATATAAGACGCGAAAATCGTAGAGGCCATGGCTATACGATCACTTCTGTCAGTTTGTTTTTATATTATGTTCAGCTGTCTACTTACAGGTTGTGATTATTTACTAACAGTGATTTCAGTTAGTCTGCTGCTTTTTTATACTGTTTTTTGAGTTTGCTAAGCAAGTTTGAATTGTTTTAGTTTATAAAGTGTGTTTTTCGTTTTGCTGTGATCTGTGAAAAATGAGTGGTCCAAACAAAAGACCTAGATCTGTTTCTCCTGTGAGTGAAGACACTTTGAAAAACGCACTTCGAAATGAAAGTGGAATAAACATTGAAAATAGCGATATTAGTTCTGAAGATGATTTTATGGACAATATAGGCCTAAGTTCTCTATCAGAATCAGACAATGATGACTCTGATATTGACCCTTCTTACGACCCCTGTGATGCAACAAATAGTGTGTCTAGATTAGAGCGAATACTTTCAAAAATAAATAGGCCTATGCCTAGGCCTACCGTAACAAATGACATTGATTATGATGACCCAGGTTTTGTTGTTTCACACAGTATCCCTACTGAGGAAGAACTTTCTGTTGATGAACCTTCTGAGAATAACTCTGTCAATGACGCTGAAGATCCTGCTATTGAAATAACTGCGCAACCATTACGAGGAAGAGGAAGGCGTAGCCGTGTTCTTGGCCGTGGTCGTGGTTTTGGCCGTGGACGGGGTCTTGATCGTGGACATAGTAGCAGAAATGAAGGTAACCGTAGACATAATAATGAACCTGAAAGCAGTGATTGGGAAGAAGTTGATGAAACTACTGATCAGGCCTACGAACATAATTTTGCTTATATGGAGTGTCCAGGACCAAAACACTGCCCTCCTGTGAACTCAAAGCCTCTGGCTTATTTCTACCTTTTTTTTACTACTAATTTACTTACTACATTTGTAAATGAAACAAACAAATATGCGTCAGACTACCTTACTTTGTTGGGAAATAGAATCTCCCCTAACAGTCATTGGAAAGAATGGGCTCCTGTGACCCTCCAGGAAATGAAGGCATTCATAGCAGTTGTCATGAGTATGGGAATTATTAAAAAACCAAGCATTAGGTCTTATTGGAGTACCAGTTCCTCTCTGTCGACAACATGGTTCCCAAAAATGTTTACAAGAAATAGATTTGAAATGTTACTAAAGTTCTTCCACTTTGTAGACAATAGGACACTTGCTAAGCGTGGAGAACCTAATTACGATCCTTGTGGCAGGTTTCAGCCACTTATTGACCATTGCAACAGACTTTTTAAATTCCATTATACACCTTACAACAAATTATCAATAGACGAATCTCTTGTCGGAACAAAGAAACGTATCCAATTAACCCGATATCTGCCTAAGAAAAAGCACCACCGATGGGGCATCAAGTTGTGGGTCCTGTGTGATGCTATAACACATTATTGCTCTTCATTCTTTTGTTATAAGGGAGCAAAAGACACAAGTCAAGAAGAGGAAATAAAAACCCATGGCCTAGGCTACATGGTTGTTGTCAAATTATTGCAGATGGCAAACTATCTAAATAAAGGGTTTCATTTGTTTTTAGACAATTTTTTTACAACAAAACATTTAGCTAGATATCTCTACTCCGCACAAACATGGCTAACCGGAACTGTAAGAATTAACAGAAAAGGTATTCCCAAGCTCCTCCTTGGAAAATTTCCTGTTGGAAAGAAAGTTTATGTGCGTAAAGGTCCGCTCCTACACATGGCCTGGAGAGAAAAGCCAACAAATAAAAGCCAGTTCATCTTACTTTCAACAGATTCTGTAGCAAAACCAGTTCAGTATTCAATTAGAAGAAATGGAAAAATAATTATTAAAAGAAAACCAGCAATTGTAAATCAGTATAACAAAGGAATGGGGGGGATCGACGGGACAGACCAGATGTTATATACTTACTTGGACGAAAGAAGAAATATGAAGCCCTGGAAAAAAGTCATATTCAACATTTTTGGTAGAATGGTACTCAATTCATATGTTCTATATAAATTAAACACAACACAAAATAAGCTAAGCAGAGCACAATTTATTACTTCGATAGTTGAAGATTTAGCGGAAGAATGGTTTACTGCTAAAGATATTATGTTAAGAGGAGGGGGAGATGCACCTGGTAGAGGTTTTGGGCTTGAAAAAATTCCATGTAATAAAGAAAAAAGCTGTTCTGTGTGTAGTGGGAAAAATAATCCTGATGGTTCTGGCAGAAGGAGGCGATCAAGAACTTGCTGCATTAGTTGCAAGGCTGGAGTGCACGCCGAGTGTTTTGCGAAGCATAAGTGTGCCTAAACCAATTATTACTGTAACATTTTTCTTTTAAAGTTGTACCTATAATTTTTAGTTTATTGCAATTTTACTTTTTGTCATGTTTTTTTTTTTTTTTTATTGTGAGTAAAAACAATTTGAGTGTTATTGACTGGTGAAAAATATACAAACAATTTCTGCTGTCTTATAATGCTGTTCGTAAGTTCTAATTATACTGTTCTTTATTAGTTAATATTATATTTTTTAATGCTTTAAAAAAATATAATATTAAGTTTTTCTTTATAATAATATGTAACATACACCAGAAATTTATAATAAATAGTATTACCTTCATGTAATGATATTATTGCTAACTATGTGTTACTACATAAATTCAGGGATTTTATGGGTAATCGGAAAAACATTTATAAAAAATTTATAACTCAATATATCTATCTAAAATTGTTACAGTGTCTACAAAACATTATTTACTATTAGAATAAACATTGACCTTTTCTGGGAAAATTTTTCTCACTATCAAAAATCTTTTTCAAAAAACAAAAAAACAAAAATTTATATTTGTATATAATATTTATATGTATATATATATATATATATATACATATTTGTCTCGTAGCACTATTTGTTGATCTTGTGTCAGTTAACATTAATTGTTGATCATTTTGAAACGCTTATAAATTAAGTTCTAATTATAGTAGAAAGCTAATTTTGACACCATTCAATTCCGAATGAAAAACCGCATATGAAAAGTATCATGTATAATTATATATACACAAAAATTGACTTAATTTTAACAACACATTGTTGATCCCAAAATTACCTTCTTTGTTGATCGAAGTTCATTTTTGTTGATCTAGCTTATTGATCAACAAAAAACTGTTAAAAATATGTTTGTGTTTGTATACAGCGTCTCCCATAAGTAAAGTAACAAACTTCGGGAAATGGTTCTGTAGGTCAAAATAAGGAAAAAAGTTTATATAAACACAAACCCGAAAACGCTTCGTTTTCTAGATATCCGCCATTTTGTTTTTTGTACAAAATAATTATTATCTAGAGAATGGTTTGACTGATTGAGTTCAAACTTGACATGAAGTTTAACCAAACAATTATGTAGTTCGAGAAATATAAGCGATTAAATCCAATCATTATTTTTAAAATGGCGGCTGTTTGAAAATTTAAACCTAAATTACTCAAAAACCGTATATTTTAACAAAAAATTTTAAGGAAACTTTTTTGTAGCCCTTTTGATTTTCTATCGGATGGTGTAAATGTCAAAACCCATATTTTAATTTCCTTATTTTAACCCATAGAACCATTCCTCGAAGTTTGACACTTTACTTATGGGACACCTGTATAATAGTTATCCTTTGTTGTTTTTATGCATTGTGCATGTTATCATAAATTGTTGTGTGAAATAATATATTAATAATAACTTTTTAGCACTTTATGTTGCAATTTTCTACAGATACTACTAGTAAATATAACACAGAGTAAATAAAACTCTTCCGGAAAACGTGTTATCTTAATAATGGCTGAAACTAGAAACGGGAAGTTTGTTAAGAATGTTCTTTGTTTCATATGAGATGGTGGAGAATTGAAGTTTTATTTAATTAATTTAAAACAGCATTATTTTCCGGAAACCCTATCCCGGCTATTACTAAAACTAAAACGATAAAAGAAAAATTTAATTTATGTTTTTTTTTTATTTTGTAATGTTGAAGGTATCGCAGAGTTAAATTCCAAGTTATCATTCAACAACGTCTCTTAACTCTTTTGCAAAAACTCTTTACTATAGTTCAGCTTGATAGAAAATAGAAGCTGTAAATTATGGTCGGAGTGTTTTGACTTTGCCATAAACCAGGAAAACCATCGTTTAGTTTTTTATTTAAAAACAGAAGAAAATAAGAAACAATTTTTGAAAACTCGTTACGATATCTGCATAGTGGCTAAAACTAAGGATGCAAAATATTTGTAGAAATGTTTTTTCTGCGCCTTTGGAGATAACGAAGGATACATATTTTTAATTAATAATTTTTAAAACGGAAGAAAATATTTAAATCCTTTCGGAAAACTTTTGACTATACTTCATTGGAATCATTGATGGCTGAAGTTGAAAACTTACAATTTGCTAGAAATGTTTCTTTTTATGCCGTAACACATTACACTAATTACACATTTTGATAATTATTCTTAAACTGCAGAACATATGAAAACTCTTCTGAAAAACTCGTCATCGTACTTAGTAACGGCAACAACTAGAAACGGAAAATTTGATAGGAATGTTTTTATTTTATGTCGTTAGAAATAACTGGAATAAATGTTTTAGTTATTTATTTTAAATCGCAGAAAATAAGAAAACTTGTTACTACATTTCAGCAACTGTTGAAACAATAAATTGTAATTTTTATAGGCACTTTTTAACACTGCAGGATTAATGATTAGCTATTTTACAATTTATTTAAAACGGAAGAAAATATTAAATATCTTGTGGTAAAGACGATTACTTTATCGCAAGAATTACTTCCTATAGATTGGGGTACAGAATGCTTGAATGTGAGTTTTAACTCTCTCGTCCAGCTTCTACAGTTAGAACCAACGTCAGAGTTAATTATGTTTTAACCTATGTGAACTGATTACTGACACTAGATTTACTTACGCATTATGCTGCTACCCAATTTGTATTATTCTAGCACAAACTAAAGACCTTTTGTTCTTTACCAACAAGAAATATATATTTTTTTAACACACATTCTAAAAAAATAACTTTTTTTGCAAGAATTATAACAAAAGTCTTATGGGAGTGCTATCAGAATAACTAATCTACTTAATATAGAAAAGTATATGTTTTAGTATTGTCTCCTTTATACTATATGTGATAGCCATGACCGGATTTTTATTAATGATTTCTACATGAATATTTCTAATCCTGTAAGCACAATTATTGTTTTAAAAATAAATAATTTTATATTTATCAATTTAAGAGAAAATCCTTTTTGTGAAGATGTAATTTCAGTACTACAGAAAACAGAACAGTTAAAATATTTGTGTCAGACTTATTATTCACTTTTACAATGTTTGCATATTATCCTATTTCAAAACATAGCAAATTAAAACTAGTTGAGTGTGCCTGTCTCAAGGATAGTAGAGTTGACTCCATAACAATATTACAGATTTTATTCGTGGGAAAACAACTACCTCTTTCTGAATGCTATAGTATTAAATTCTTAAAAACTAAAGTAGATTGCATTAAAACTATCAAATATTAATTTATAGCATAGTCCAGCTACCTATTGTTACCTTTGCCGCACAATGGGTAGTCATATTTATTAGCCCTAATAAAACAAGGAAATGTCGGCTGAAAGAGGAGATGTTAGGTCAGGTACTGGTGAGGTATCTTGGTAAACATCCAAGGGGTGGTAAGGGTCGTAAACACCTAGGCTTGCACTGTGGCCTACAAGTATTCAATTATAACTATTTTGTAGATTAACATTACTGACAAAATTATTTATTTTAGGATAAGGAATTTAATTCAATTGTTTAAAATTTTCAAATGTAGGCCTATATGTTTTCGCTGATGGAGCGAGATTTCGTTTGATTGTTTCATTTAGGGGTGGATTGATCAATAGATAAAAGTTCGTACAAATCATTTAAAAGTGATCACTAAATTTAGAAATATACAATTACATTTTTTATGTTAAATACGAAAATACATGGAGGGGGAAAAGTCTGAGAACGGCTTAATATTTGGTATATAAGGAAAATTTTAAGGTAGGTGTGATTGAGGACCTACTCTATGTAAATTTCAATTATATTCACAACGGTTTAAGATATGGATGTGCCGTTTTCAACATTGATTTTCTCTTAAATTTTTACATTGAAATTATGTATCAGATGACCACTTAATTATTTATAAAAAAGTTACATTCAAAAAGGCAGATCCAAGATGGGAGAATTTTTTTTTTTACATATTAATAAAATAGTGTTTTTACATAGAGTAGGTTCCTTAATCATACCTACCTTCCAATTTTCCTTACATAAAAAATATTAAGCCATTCTCAGACTTTTCGAACACCCTGTAATTATACGAGTATACTGCACTTAAAAAGCATTGATACTATCTCGTCTAAACATATAGATCAGCGTCGAAACTTCACTAGCTTTCAAACATGTAGTGTTGGTGAAAAGTATTTAACTTTTTTCTTATGAACACCTTTAAAATCAATAAACGGTACCAGGCCTGGCACATACTTTCTTACAAACATATTTAAATTATTAAACAAATTCACTGTGACTTCATAATTGTATGTGGGGTAGGAGAGGTGATTTATTAAAGTAGGAGATTAACTAATAAATATTATTTTTATTGTTATCTAGAGAGATAACTATTCCATCAATTTCGAACAAATTTGAAAAAACACGTCAATTATAGGCCTCTATAGATGCACTAAAAATTTTGAAAAACAACGCCCTTTATGGCCAAAAAACCCCCAAAATCAGTTATTATTATTATTATTATTAGCTAAACGAGAATTCTTAGAAAAATGCTGTTTTTTGCATATAGTAGGGTACATTAAAGGCTACAAATAAGCCAAATTTTATCAAAATCGTTCGAGTCGTTTTTTTATAATAAAATAATAACTGATTTTTTGGGGGGTTCTTTTGCCTAAAATGAGGTTGTTTTTTTAAACATTTCAAACCCGTTTTTCGTGCATCCATACAGGCCTACTTGACATGTCTGGTGCAAATTTGTTTGAAATCGATTGAATAGTTTTCGCTATAGCTTTGTATACATACAGACATATACATACATACAGAACACACACTCACCCCCCCCCCCCCCCCCCC
>JAGFPH010013289.1:0-15566 GCA_018207615.1 Philaenus spumarius
GGTGCAAACAAATTCATACAAACCTAAATTTTGTAAATTCAGTTGCGGGATTGAATTATTTCATTTTTAAGTCTCAAATACCTTTTTATTCCACCAAGAAAAAAACTACGATCACAATTAAAACAAACAAATTTCTACAAACAAAAGTATCAATTTGTTATATTGAGACTAGTCCTATCGCAGCTGTTCAGGTCTGAAACTTCAAAGTTTGCTTTATGATTTTGTATTTTATTTCTCAGTAATCTTTTCAAAAGCCCTAATATCATTCAAAGGAAATATTCTGAAGTATCTGCTGAAACTACTATTCATAAAAACTAGTAGATTAATAGTGTAAACATTTTGTACATATAAAAAGTATTAATATTATGCATTGCGTCCACTATCTTCAATTTTTCATGGCGACTCCTGGAGGTTGAAATATTGTTTATATGTTAGTAACACGTATTTATATAAATATCAAAAATTTATTTATTCAATTTGAACAAAATTTTAAAATTGATCAATGTAGATGATTTTCTAGCATATTTGTCAAGCGCTGTTAACAAACAAAACAACTGCTGGTTTCGGTGTAAGTGGAACCAGATATCAAGCCACTATTACCTTGCAGTCTGGTTTTAAAACCGTTCTCATGAAGAAATCTGAAACTAATTAAGTCTGTTTACTAAAAGAATCGTAATAATAAGTGTCAAAACTATCAAACAAAGGGTAACAGTAAAGCAGTATCCAATCGTTTGATGTCAAAGCAACAATGCGTAGCCAATAACCAATTAATTAAGTGGGCGTTGTTTTACCTTTGTTCGAATGATTTTAAACGAATTATTGAAAGTGTATTACTTTTTTAAAACTATGTCTTTACATCAGTAAGTACTTTTTATAAAATTTTAACTCAATCGGCTAAACAGTACTAGAGATGAAAATTATTTAGTAAAAAAAACAAAATGGCGGCCAGGTGGAAAAGGACCTATCATTATTGGAACATTTTTACTGTAAATGATGCATTTAGGTGAATTATTAGTCCACATGATGCCTTTTTGAAAATAAACTTATAGAACGTTACATAACGTTGACCGTGTGAAAGTAGCATGAGGGCCTCTGAATACACGAGAGATACAAATAGTTAGGTTTGTACAGAATACAAGGACGGCAAAGAAAACTAGAAACAGAAAACCAGAGTTAAAAAGAACAAGAATGACAGTGATTGATAAGATGTCTTGAAAGATTTAAAATGATTGAAAAAAAATCAGAAGACAATTTGTAGCTATTGTGAGGGAAGCGAAGGTTGTTCAAAGGCCAGAAGCTCCTTAGACTAAGTTATCAGCAGCCGTCTAACCAATTACCATGGCGGAAAGAACTTTTAACTATAAATTATTATTTTGTATTTGACTGATGGAAACTAATGTAAAGAAGTGACACAGAAAGGAAGAGCTTCCAAAGCGGTACCTACCACAGGAATGGATATTTTCCATCACGTTTTCATGTAATTTTAGTTCTGCTATTAATATTTTTCCTGTAAAGTAATAAAATTGTGTTTAATTTCTTCTTATTTGTGTTAGATAAAACAAAGTGTACTATTAATTTGTAAACTGTACATGTCATTATATATAATAATTATTTAAATGTCTTAGTTTTGTTTTTATCCTAATTTATTTAATTAATTATTTTTACATTAGTAATGCCATTAACTTTTAAAGCACAACAAAACTAAAAAAAACACATTTTTTTAAACTAGTTACATACTAATATCCTTAATACAAAAAAAAAGCAAAAGAGCATAACTAAATTATTTTATATCACATGTTTGTAATGATAAAGCCGGTTCTACACGAAGCTACGAACACCTTCCAATGTTGGACGTTTGATGGTTCGTCACATCGTGTGGCCGTTGTTCAAACCTAGAGCGTCAAACTTTCGCATTTGACCATGTTCCAGCCGATGTAAGTATTCTTGCACCGAGTCAAAGGGATACCTCTAATGTTTTAAGGAAAATGTTTGTTGGTTCGAATCAACGACTACATGACTCGTTCATATGAAGCACTATTTACTCTCCATATTAAAAAAAAATATAATTTCAAAAATTTGCTAATTAAAAACATTTTTTATTTAGCCCTACCTAAATATGTTGTGTGGATTTTTAACTCGTTAAATGTGTACAATTAAAAGATATAGGCTATTATTATAGACTGTCATCCTCATCCATTTTTTCAACTTGATGTTTGGACCAGACTGTTTTCTTAAATATTGGATCAAACATTCGATTCACTGTGTAGCAGGAACATTCGCTGTGCCATCTGTCGAACTTACTTGATCAAACGTTCGGGCCAAAACATTGGCGCGATCGTTTGTAGCATCGTGTAGAGCATCGTTCAAATAGGAACATACACACATTAGCAACCATGCCAAATTTCACTGTAGTTTATTACTTTCACTCCCAGTGGAACCCTAAAAGTTATAAATCCGAGTGATTTGGTTTTTTTTTTACATTTTCTCTTATGTCTCTTCTGATTGCGTAATTTATACAAGATTTTTTTAATTATTTTTAGTTTTTCAATTGCTATAAATTTATATCTTTGTTACCCGGTAATTAGATGAAATACTTATTATTTATTACAAGAATAATATTAGTTTTAAAGTTTTGTAGCCATTTCATGAATAATTATCAATTATTATTATATAAAAGTGAATGTACGTACGCACGTGAGCAACGTATAATATAAAATATAGTAGCTGATTTGTTCCATCATCTGTAATACTAAACCCAGTGTAGGTTATAGTTTGGGGTTATATTTACAACTTCAATCATTAAAATTTCTTGTGAAGTTGATTTTTTAAAATATGCGTTATAGAACTTGTTGTGGCCTTTAATAAGTATTCTATTATATAATTGATATAATACTAGTTAATGCATAGAATTAAACAACCAACAAATAATATTGAACATAGTAATTAGTTTCTTTTTTATATTGTACAAACTGGATTGATCATCTACAACAATACCTTAAATTCACAAACATATGTTAATACAAAGAGGTATGTTTAAGTAAAGACTAGTGGACATGGCAATGCTTCGCTATTGCTTGATTTACCTAACCTAAAATTATATTCAGTTTTCGATCCAAATCAGTTGTTGATCAAAATCAGCTGTTTTAAGCTTTTCATACGAACAGCTGTTTTTTGTGCCCCTGATAAAATCAAAAGAAATCTTTCTTCTTCTTCCTTAAGATTGACCTTCCATAAGATTAACACGGCAACTTTGTGGGCCACTGGGGCGAAGCCCTTAACATACATTGAGCTCATTTTAAGGGAAGCACAACTTCAGAGTGAGCTCTGTAAAATGACACCAAAAACATCAAAATCGGTTAAAAACTCTAGGAGGAGTTCTACTCACAAAATAACCCCTAGCAAATTAATTATGTATATATATAGATACTATAATTCTCCCATTCTTATTGAAAAAGTTCGGTTGAGGAAAATTAATTATTCAACATGAGTGATTACAAAGTCCCTTAAGTAACCACTGTAACCAGGCTGTCGGCGTGTTCTTGATGACCTACGTAGTTCTTGTAATTCATCGCCCGTTTCATTTGGATGTTGATCATTGACTTCAACATTTTCTGGGGTCTTTGGAACTATCACCATGTCTTCAATTGGAAAGTATTCTTGTTGTTTCTGTTCCAACGTTTGGTCGGAACTTGATAAAGTAGGTGTAAAACCCACTGTCTTCATTGGACTATAATTTGCTCGTACCGTAGTTGGTCAATATGGCGTTTAAACATATAACCGCTATCAAGTTTTACCAGATAATGTAATAATCCGTACTTCCTGATTACTACTCCTGGTTTCCAGGAGAGTATTGGATTGGCGACGAGGATTAAAGATTAAATAAATATTAATAAATTACTAATTAATATACCTTGTTTGTGAGGTGATACTGCCGATAGACTACTTTTCATAAACATTAAGGATTGTTCGGCAGTAGGCCTATCACCTCACAAACAAGGTAAATTAATTAGTAATTAATTAATAACAATGCAGTTGGGCTATAAGCATAATAAAATGAAATATTAATACTTATAGGCCTACATAGAACGGATGTAAGTATGCTTAGCCTAGATTATGCAAATCAATTTTAAAACATATTAGACTATTCAAACGTATTTAGAAACAACAAGTTTTAAATACATATAACTTATCAAATATTTGTAAAGAATTTTATATTTATTCAATTTCAAGTTATTTGAGTACTTTTGAATCTGAATATGGATTCAGAACAGTTAAAAAATTATTTAGAAATTCAACAAGAAATGCAAAAAACTGATTTTAACATTAAAAAGTTTACTTTCTAATAAAGATTCAAAGGAAAACATTGCTTCGGAATTTGTTTATAACAAAGCCTATGTTCCAAATTTTGATCCTAAAAAAGAAAGTTTTTCAAATTACAAACAACGTTTTGATAATTATATACAAATGAAACACATCGAAACAGATAAAAATTACTGTACCAGAGTACTATTAAATTCTATTGGGTCAAATAATTTTAACATTGTTATGACTCTTTCTGCACCTAAAAGACCAGATGAATTACAATCTGATGAATTAGTTAAACTATTAGAAGAACATCTTGCACAAAAAAAAAATGTTCTAGTATATCAACATCAATTTTTGTCAACTTATCAAACAGATCAACAATCAATTTCTGACTTTGTAGCTAACCTAAGAATGTGTTTAGTGTTTAGGGAATTGTGAATTTTTCTCTCAGTGTGAATGTAAAACATCAGCAGCTGATATTTTTCTTAGGGCTCAATTCATACGAGGGATCAAAGATAATTATATCCGTGAACATCTCTTACAATCCGACATAACAGAGTTCAAGGATATAGTATCAAAAGCAATTGCTTTAGAAGCCTCTAAACTTGATTCAAGGTTGTTTAATCAAATACCTTTTCAAGCACAGTCAATACCAGAGATAAACAAGGTTTCAATCGGGCCTAAATCAAGTAATTATAACACAAAACCAAACTATTCTCGATCTCAAAAGCCCATGTATGATAATTCAAAATCAAAACATTCTTATAAGTCTAAAATAAATTTTAAAGATTTGGGACTTGATGGATTGTGTTTACGCTGCGGTAAACAAAACCATATATCAAAGGATTGTCGTACAGACAAAACCAGGTTAAAATGAACAAAATGTTTTAAACAAGGACATGTTGGTAATGTATGTATCAGTGCACTTATTGAACGAAATTCAAAAGTTAAAACACAATCGACTAATCTTATAACTATTGAAAACATACATAACCAAGATTTTGGTATTCAAAACATTGTAGATGTTTTTCAAAATAAACCATCATATATATCAAAAGGAATTGAACGATTTCATGCATACCTAAATATTGAAGGCATACCTATTCAATAAAATTTGAAGTGGATTCAGGATCAGGTTACACATTTCTACCCCGAGATATTTTCAAAAGGTTACATCTCAATATTACAATTCAACCAAAAAATGTGATTTTTAAATCATATACACAAAATAACTTTACTCCTGATGGTAAAATCGAAGTGAATGCAAATTATCGATCAAAGTCTTTCAAAGGGGAAATTTATATTGTACCAGAGCAATATCCAGCTATATTAGGACGAGTGTGGATTCGAAATCTCAAAATAAATTTATTTGAAGTAGATCAACATCAATCTACTGATCAACCCATCAATAATATCGATGATGCCAATCGTGATATAAAATTATCTTTCCCAACAATTTTCGAACAGAAAATAGGTTGTGTACCTAACTACAAGGTCTCACTCAAATTACGAGATAAAGCAAAGCCTGTGTATCACCGTGAACGTGACGTTCCTTACGCCATAAGAGAAAAAGTAGACTATGAGCTAAAGTCTCTTGAAGTTGCGGGAATCATCAGCAAAATCGACTCCAGTGACTGGGGATCTCCTCTTGTCATTATTCCAAAAGCGAATGGCGGAGTACGTCTCTGCGTTGACTACAAAGTAGGAGTGAATGAAAGGCTAACAGATGCCCACTATCCAATAAAGAAAATTGAAGAGGTATTAAACAGCCTACGGAATTCCAAGTATTTCTGTCAGTTAGATTTATACAAGGCCTATCTTCTTATTCAAGTTGATCAACAATCAAGTGAAATACAAACCATCACAACTCATCGAGGAACATACAGGATGAACAGACTGTCCTTCGGAATTAAAACCGCTCCTGCTGAGTTTAATCGAATTATAGATCAAATTCTTAGGGACGTACCTAAGACTGAATATTACTTCGATGACATTTTAGTTCATGGCTCAACATTAGAAGAGTGTAGATATAACTTATATGCATGTCTCAATCAACTACAAAAATTTGACTTACATCTCAACGGAGATAAGTGTTAATTTTTCAAAGATCGCATAGAATTTTTAGGCTATGTTGTTGAACACAACCGAATTCTTAAATCAACCGAAAAGGTCAATGCAATCCTGAAAATGAAACGACCAACATCAATTGAAGAAGTTAGAAGATTTTTAGGTATGGTAATGTATTATTCAAAGTTTATTCCTAATGCATCCCCTCTTACAGCTCCTCTGCGACGACTCCTACTCAAAAACGCAAAATTCTACTGGAACGAAAAATGTAGTGAAACTTTTCAAAGGCTCAAGCAAGAAATTGCCAGCGATCAAGTACTTACTCCGTTTGATCCAACCTTACCTGTTCAACTTGCTTGTGATGCCAGTCCTCAAGGTGTTGCGGGAATTCTTTCTCATATTATTAACGGTCAAGAACATCCTATCGCATTCACATCAAGATCTTTAAATCAAGCAGAACAGAATTATTCACAGCTGGACAGAGAAGCATTGGCAATAGTTTTTTCTGTTGGACACTTTCATCAATATCTGTTTAGAAGATCTTTCAAATTAATAACTGATAATAAACCATTAGTGAGAATTTTTCATCCGAATGCTAAACTACCTCAGATGACATCAGCTAGACTTCAAAGGTATGCTGCTTTCCTATCAGGTTTCGACTATGAGGTTGTTTTTAAAAAGGGAACAGAAAACGCCAATGTCGATTGTTTATCAAGAGCACCAATTGAGTCAACACCGCAAACAGAGAAATACATAAATTCTGAAGTAAGCCAAATATGTGACTCAGTAATTGAAGTAATTTCAACAATTATTGATCTAACTTATGAATCTATTCGAGAAGAAACAGAGAAAGATGAACATCTATCAAAAGTAATAAAAACACTACGGGAAAACAATTCAATGGAGTCAAAATTCACTATCCATGGTAATAATTTATTCAGAGCCCAACGTGTCGTCATCCCAGCAAGCCTTCAAAATTAAGTTCTATCTGAACTACATTACACACATATCGGATCAACGAAAATGAAGCAACTTGCCTGCCGATATGTGTATTGGAAATCCATTGATAAGGATATTGAAAGAGTAGTCAGAGAATGTACCGCTTGTTCCGCAACAAGGAATAATCCACCCAAAGCACCTCTGCACCCCTGGGAGGAACCAGAATACAACTGGCAGCGGATTCATATTTATTATGCCGGATCCTACCAAAACAGCTATCTACTAGTTATCATGGATGCAAAGTCAAAATCATGGATGCAAAGTCTGGCAGAAGTAGAAGTATGTACATCAGCGCTAACTTCAACATCTACGATTGAAATGCTCCAAAATGTGTTTTCACTCTATGGGTTCCCAGAAGTAATGGTGTCTGATAACGCAACGATCTTCATCAGTGAAACGTTTCAAAGGTTCTGTAAAGAAGGTGATGGTATCTTCCAAAAATTCATAGCTCCAGGTCACCCTGCGACAAATGGGTTGGCTGAAAGAAATGTACAGACACTCAAACATAGGCTAGCGACAATGGTCAACGAACATTACACCATTAAACAAAAGATAAGAGAAATACTGTTCAGGTATCGAGCTAGGCCTTTGGCTAACGGAAAGACACCTTCAGAACTCTTTTAAACAGACAGATACGAATAAAGTTAGATGCTCTTAAACCAACTATTTAAAAAAAGGCTTATATACAAGAAACTAAGGCAAGACAATTCAAGGAAGGAGACAGAGTTCAAGCACATTACTATTCAAATAATAATACTCACTGGAAACCAGGAGTAGTAATCAGGAAGTACGGATTATTACATTATCTGGTAAAACTTGATAGCGGTTATATGTTTAAACGCCATATTGACCAACTACGAGCAAATTATAGTCCAATGAAGACAGTGGGTTTTACAACTACTTTATCAAGTTCCGACCAAACGTTGGAACAGAAACAACAAGAATACTTTCCAATTGAAGACATGGTGATAGTTCCAAGGACCCCAGAAAATGTTGAAGTCAATGATCAACATCCAAATGAAACGGGCGATGAATTACAAGAACTACGTAGGTCATCAAGAACACGCCGACAGTATGGTTACTTAAGGGACTTTGTAATCACTCATGTTGAATAATTAGTTTTCTTCAACCGAACTTTTTCAATAAGCATGGGAGAATAATTATAGTATCTTTACTTAATCATACCTCTTTGTATTAACATATGTTTGTGAATTTAAGGTATTGTTGTAGACAGAAGTTGTTAGATGATCAATCCAGTTTGTACAATATAAAAAAGAAACTAATTACTATGTTCAATATTATTGTTGGTTGTTTAATTCTATGCAATAACTATAGATGAATTTATTAGACGGCGACCTGCGCGGAAACCTTCACCTACCTCTCCTACATGAGCAAGATTTTCCGCGCAGGTCGCCGTCTAATTAATCCATCTATAGTATTATATCAATTATATAATAGAATTCTTATTAAAGGCCACAAAAGAACTAATGTATGCTAATGTATACGTTATAATATTTGCCTTGAGATTATATAAACTGTGTATAAATAGGCTACAACCTTTTATCATCAATATATTTATACAAATTTAATGAAGAGATACATTGACATATTCTTTTAACTTCGGAAATATTCGTACATCTTCGTATAACATATAAACATATTCGATTATTAATTTCTTCACTATAATCACTATAATAACTTCTAAATCATTTAATCTATCAATATGAAATAAAAGCAATCAAAAGATAATATTTGTATCTTTCTTTAAATATAATATAATAACGTATATAAATAAAACATTTTAACAAATGAGCCTAAAATTTTATAATCCTTTTATTTAGTTGTACACATTTACCGAGTTAAAAATCTGAGTCAGCATAGTTAGATAGGTCTAGATAAGTAGGCCTTAATGTTGTTTTTAAATAGTTTGTTTTTTAAATGATGTATTTCTGATGTGTATTTAATTAATCAGCCTGTGATTTTTCACTGGGCTTATTAGTAAATTATAATTATTATTGCTGAAGGAAAGTTGTATAATATATTCACTAAGAACTCTTATAATAAAACGATCTAGCCGGCTTAAAACCATACTTCCGTTTGTCTGGCAACTTGACTCTAGGAGTTCTGCTTCTAGCTTATCGAAACCGAACAACCGGAACAACTTCCTTTTCTTTAGGAATCTCCCTGTGGCATTCATAAACGTAAGTATAGAAAAACTTTTATTTTGATTCTTATTTTTTAAAGTTATTTAGGGTATTGTCCTGGAAATTATTTTTTACTTTAAAACTTGATAAGGTCGTTGATCAATCAATACAATTATAAGTTTGGATTTTGTGATAAAAATGTATTATTAACATATTTTATTTGTACCCACGTGGAACAAATGCCTTTTGGTTACTCCATGTTAGGTTTAGAATAATCTAAGTAGGTTTTCATATTCCTCATTTTAACACGCAGGCTTATAACCTTCTAGACCTAAATAATTTTATTATTTCTGTTGTGACACATGTTGCTAATAGCCTTTATAATTAAAAATATAACCTAACAGTTACTCCAAATATGAGGTTAGAATGTTAGGCTTACTTACAGTAGCCTATGTCCCCCCTTTTGAGATAATACCACATAGGCTAAGCCTATGTTTTCGATCTAAAAACATTTTGCAATTGGTAGCTGTAAGTTAATTTAGGTTCAGTTATTGTTATTTATTGGTTAGGCCTAGGTGGTGCTTACTGGATTTTATATTTTTGGGCAATGTTTTTCCTTTTTTAAGCTTTCAATTCCTTCACTGCCAAGCCTTGTTTTGCGTTTTCTTGAAAAAAAAACTATAGGCCTATCGTTAAATAAAGAAATCTGTGTTTTAGGCTATATATTATAGGCTAGGCTTTAACATATAAATGTTGTTAGTACTACTTTTAGACTAATAGGCTATTCGGTAAAAATGTAGTTTACCTTGTCAAACGATTTCTAAGGGAATTTGATATAACATGAAAGAACACATCTAACTGATTGTAGAAACAACAAAAATTTGCCCGGGAAATAATATTTGTAAGAGTTATGAAAGAAATAAAACTTGAAATTGTATAGGTTAAGTTTCGACTTTTCCGCGATATTTGACGTAATTATAACAAAATTAATCACTTCACATACGCCAAACATGTAAGAATTAAATAAACTAAACAATATTAACCCCAAAAGTATCCACAAAGCAAAAAAATGTGAAAATAATGTAACAAACATAATTACGTAAACAAATGCATCGAACAATAGAAAGTACAGTTTAACTGTGTATTTAAAATAGAAATTAATCAACGTTGCCAAATCGAACAATAGGTTATTGTACTGAATAAGGTGTGTATAAATCAAGGTAACTAGATAGTAAAGGTTGCCTCATAATATTTCGTTGTATTATCACTTTATATAATTAGAATAAAAAAAAACTAGAGGACTTACCTAAACTGTTTAGTCACAGTATTTTGCCGATAACAGTATGATTATAATATTTGTATAATTATAATATTTCGTCGTATTATCACTTTAGGCCTATATAATTAGAATAAAAAAAAACTAGAGGACTTACCTAAACTGTTTAGTCACAGTATTTTGCCGATAACAGTATGATTATAATATTTGTATAATTATAATATTTCGTCGCATTATCACTTTATATAATTAGAATAAAAAAAAACTAGAGGACTTACCTAAACTGTTTAGTCACAGTATTTTGCCGATAACAGTATGATTATAATATTTATGGGTCAAAGTCACAAAATGGGACAATTTAAAAAAAAAAATTAAATTAAAATTAAGTATTTGATTTTATATAAATAAATAGCATATTAGGTAAATAACATGTTCAGGAACCTTATCTCATATGTAGCTGAGCTAAATTCTATGAATTTCTATTTTTTTTATGGACTTTTAGTGTACCGAAGCATTAATGGATACAAATCGGTCACGCTTGCTTAATCGGCAAAATATTACTTTGAGATAGCTTAAAAGTATAATTAATAATATCTTATATACCCAATAACATTCATTTAATAATGCTGTATAAAAATTATACAATCAGATTTTGAATCAAACATATACTGCCGATTTCGTGTGTGTGACCGATTTGTGTGGTCGTGACCGGGTAGTAACGATCGTGACCGAATGGTATCGATCGAGACCGCGCGGTAGCGATCGAGGCCGTTTTGATAATAATTTGAATTTGTGATTAGAAAATGCTGGAAGACAAGTAAAATAGTTGTTTTTATAATTAAAACAAACAATGGTTAGGGTAAGCAGCTTTTAGTGTTGAAATAAACAAAGCTACTGAAAAATCATAACAAAGTACTGATTGGCTATAATAATGTAATTATTTAAAAAAACAAAGTAACTTCTTGAGTTAATATGTATAACACCACAATCTTTAATAACAAATCTTTAATAATTCCAGATATAACACAAACAAAGGATATATAATTACTAAAAGTGGTAAATAAACAAAACGGTCACATAATACCATGGCGGTCACGCTACAGATTTGCACGTGACCGCTTTGTAATTTTCAAGTAAAACTCGGTGAATTAGCATTAATAGGTAACATAGGTTTGTCCTATTGAGTTTAGGATAAAGACAACGAATGCGCAACTAACTAGACATGTTGGTTACTGCAATATTTTAATATACACTTAAAATATTTACGTGACCGTTTTGTCATGCAATTAAGGTACTATTATTAGTTTCCTTAAATTTAGGTGATTTTTCGAAGAATTTAACAAATTGAAATTATTTCAACTAAGCCAGCAGTTGAAGTTCACTAATAAACTTCCAACAGACTACTGATCGCGTCAATTCTATCGCGATCGATAACGTAAAGGCAGGTTTATACTTTAGGTCGGTCTTTGTTTAGCTGTTTCAAGGACAAGTGTTGAATAAGAAAAAAAACATAGTTATCTTGTCCTCTGCTCGAATATTGTTTATGTATTAGTCATCACATAACCTAAATGTTTATTCTATGCCGTTTTTGCCGTGATTATCGATCTCCTTGTTTGTTTATTTGACATTCAATATTTAAGATAGCTGGTCAAGGACAGTGACCGATTTGTATTTCTTAGAAAAGAAATATATTTTAGTCACTAAAAATAGTAACTTTTTATCATGCAATTTGTCTAGTGAGAAGGAAAAAAGTGTTTCAAAAATATAAATATTTTTATTTTCGTCATATTTTTTTTCTTTTATTTTTTTTTTTTAAAGGGACTGAAATTGTCCCGTTTTGTGACTTTGACCCTTATATAATTATAATATTTCGTCGTATTATCACACTATTTGTAGTTAGAATGAGTTGCCTAAACTGTTCGTTTCTACACAAAAAAGAACAAGAACAATCCGGCAACGCTGGCAGGACGGTAAGAAAAACATGTCGGCACTTTACAATCAAATACAATGTAAATGTCCATAACGAACTTTTGATTTGAAAGTTTTCAATATTGTAAATGTTGAAGATGGTTAAATATTTGTTTCCCGGTATCAGTGAAGTGTATAAATACTATATTTATTAAGAAAAAAGTTCAGGTTTGTGTGTTTATAGTAGTTTGGATTGACAAGGTAAAGTAAATAAATACCGGCTATTCATTCAAATAAGATATATAGCCTAGGCCTAGGCGTAAATTTACCATTCGACCCTAGGCCTAATTTTTTTTGCAGACAATGTTGTTTTACATTCTACTGTTAATCCTCTAACTGTCAGACCACTCAAATTGAGTGGTCTCAATGCCCTGCCATAGTGAATTGTGTAGTCTGTGACAACTCAACTTGATTTGAATATTTCACCCACTAAAAATATCCTATCGCAATAAATCAAAAACTGTTGGGTAGGAAATTATCTAAACTTTAATTTTTGCATTTACAAGTTTTTTCTAAAACATATTTACATACGTAATCATCGTTGCAGTTTTTGAATTTTCTAAAAGCCAATGTCGCGCGAATTTTAATGCGCCGAAACTACCTTTAATTCCCATTTCTATGTCTCTCCTTACAGCCCGCCCGTTATTTTTTCTGAGTTTTATCTGTATACTGAAGGATTCATCACACTTTTACCTATCTGAAACTGCCATCCAATAAAAAATCGGACAAATAGGCTAGTTCCAAAGATATGGAATTGTCTGTAAACCTTTGCAATTGAGTGAGCAGATTTCAACCAATAAAACAACACATTTTGCATTCGAGATATCTTTTATAATTCGAATTATTTCAATAGACTTTTTGATATCTATTTATAGACCAAAGTTCAATCTTTGATTTGGTGTAAAGCAAACTATATTTGACTTTTAGATGTTATTCAAACAGCAGTTGAAAGTTCATATTTGCACAGAATTCATACTACCGCTTGAGTTTGCAAAACAAGGCTGTTTCCATTGTCTTCAATGGTCATATTTTGAATTTCCTTTGTCCGCACGAGGTTTCATTTGTTTCATCTCACTTTTGTAATTCAATTGATTCTAAGTAAAACACTTTTATGATGAGGTACTAAACAAGTATACAGTTCAATTCTTTGAACTTTCAATTCTCTACACTTTGTTATAATAATATTTCATTTTTGGGCAAAGCATATATTAGTAAATTACTTTTCAAATTAGGCGGTTTTGTTAGCAATTGTGTATTTGGAACATACAAACTGGTGTTTTCAAAATAAGAAATTTGAAATCGATAAATGTTTTTATACAGTTCTATTTAGAACTAAATTACAAAAAAATTTTACGACTTGTTATGTAGGCCTAAAGTTGAACTTTTTCCTTTCGTTACTGAACATTTTTTGCTTCTTGAGCTAATAACTTTTACAATATTACATCAATAATTTTTTTAAATTACAAATATGGATTTTTTGAACCTTTCTCTATAAAAAAGGTATAGAATACTTTTGAATTGGTAGATACAATTACTATATTTGGCAAATTTTTTAAAATATGCTTGCACACGCGCCGAAATGACTTGGCGTTGCAAAACATTAACATTGACAGTTGTAGGGTTAAATGTTGAATACAGGTTAACATACTGTGACTTCTAAATACTATAAGTTAGAACAGGGTGGCCAGTGACCGGGAAAATCGGGAATTATGCGTGAATTTTTAACGCCGGGTAAAAACCTGGAATTATGCGTGAATTTTGTGTTGCTCCGGGAGAAACAAAAATATATTTCCATGTGGTATTTTAAAGATGGGGTAAACACAAATGTTTCTAATTTTACAATTCATGACTTCAAATACCTTACGCCGCGCCGGAAGTAGACGTTAAACTCTACTCATGCATCCGAACAAAGAACATCGTGTCGTCTATGATTGAACCAAGCTAGGGATGAGCATCGATAGTTAAAACATCGATGTTAAAATCGGCAGTAACCATCGATGTGACAATAACATCGACCTGAAAACATTGATGTATTTTAACGGGAAACATCGATGTATATTTAAAAAAAGCAATCGTTTCAGAAAACCTAATAACCTTATTTTAGTTAAAAGAAGGTTGATTTCTATTGCTCCTTAGCTTTGAGTTAGAAGACAATACGCCTTACTGAATAACAATACCTATATACTATATACTTTGTAAATTTCTGAAAAAGAGAGTTGCTGGTTAAAATTTGTCATTAAATAAATATCTATTATTTATTTATAAAATTGTTAAAAATAAAATGTATTTGAACTTAGTTTGTTAAAACTTTACTTAGGCCTAAGACAATAATTCCTGAGGTGAAAGAAACAATCAAAGTAGCAGAGTTAACTAATTGATACAAAACATAAATATTGCATTTAGCCTATCTATGATGTTGACTTCTTATTGAAAGCAATATTCTGTCAATACTTTCGAAAGTAATGTCGAACTCAGTATGTCAATTCATGATTCATTTATCAAAATAAATGCACAAAAAATACTGTAAATATTTAAAAACGTCGATGTCGGGGAGTATTATCGATGTAGTACCAAAATTATCGGTTGGTTTCCATCGATGCTCAACCAAAAACCAAGCCCAGTTCGTTAGTTGTCCAAAACTACTAGCGTCTACGGCAGCTTTGAGATCTTGCGATCTTGCTAAAAAGCTGTCATCCTACTACTGAAAAGGCAAGAAAGCTCAGTTAATAGATGTTTTGTAATTCAATGTTTATAAGCCTATATGCACTGTAAATATTTACCGTACTACTTTCGATATTTGTATTGGT
>JAGFPH010013289.1:15576-26986 GCA_018207615.1 Philaenus spumarius
GTACTACTTTCGATATTTGTATTGGTGCGAATAGGTTGCAATTTAGCTCTAATTGTTAGAAGTCTGTAAACAAAACCTCTTTGCTATCCTTGCTTGGTATTCTTTTTGATGGTGGTACCGTAACTAATAATTGTTATTCTATTCTACCTCGCTCGTTGAAATAACAGACGTGGTTTTAAAGGACTACAACTCAGTAAATGCGACGCAACGCCAATCGGGCTTCTTATCTCGACTCCCTCTCCAGAATTCACTCACAGTCACAGCTCACAGCGGCCACACTGATTAAGGAACATTCATGCAAAAAATCATGACAATCGGTCAAAGCGTTTGGCCGTAATCGTGAAATAGACAGACAGACACACACATACGAAATGCCGAACGGTCGAGCTAAAACGGAGACCTCGCTTCGCTCGGTCTGTAAGATAATAATAAAGGAAATAATAAAAGGCCTAGCCTTTTAATGAAACTTACATTCGTGTTTATTTATAAATACATTAGCCTATATTGAAAATAGCCTAGATTGAAGTGAATACGATTATTTGACCTGTTATAAAGGGTACAAATCAGGATTTATAATGTTTTTGTTTAAAAGTGACGTCTAATAAAATAAATGGCTTGACACTTGGCGGGCTAATTAATTAAACGGTTGGTTTGGAAATTAAATTTGGCTTCTCCGTCGGATTTGAATTTAAATATGCCTATAAAGTTGTATTTAGTTATACATATATACATGCAGGGGGTCTACAGACTCTACAGTACAGTAATTAATTACTAAGCCGATTTCGTTAACCGTTATGGTTTTTGTTTTATGTCAAATCAAACTTACTCTGAAACAGTTTTTATTGTTTTACAAATTTAATATAGGCCTAGGTCGAACTTGCCCACAACGTTCCTATTCGTTTGAATCGTTTCTACAAATTCTTTCTTAGGGGAGTAGGCTACAACAGCATTCAAGGTTACAGAATCCGGCATCAGTTTGGGTTGGGGTTCTTATTGCGCGTTACAGTTAAGTTTTAGTTGATAGCAACCTAACCTAATTACATCGGCTCCTATTCACTACCACATTGAATTATAAATATCCTTATCTCAGCGTTTAATTCAAGATCCAAATTTCTTCTTTTCAGTAACGTACCTAATGTTTAATTGCCCATGCTATCTACTAAGGTTATATGAACTAACGCGGCAGTGTTTGTCAACGCCTGTCAATCGCGATCGCTGCAGTTGTTTACCAATTAAAATAGAATAATTTTGTTGTTGCTATGGTGAACAGTCCTGCAAACTCACTGACAGTTGGATTTTGCTTTGTGGTAGCAAAATGGAACCAGTTTGTATTTTCTATTTTGCGTATTAGACTGTAAAAATACGCTAAAAATCTATTTAAATTTAACTAAATTAAAAAACAATTAAATTCATGAAATGTACAAGGCAATATGTAAAGTAAAACCCACTTGGTTGTTTTTACAGCCCAAAATCACCGAAGGGGAATGGGGAATAACTAAATACTGTAACCTATATAGTTTTTTCAAACGTTTATTGAAAACATATTGCACCAAGTTTTTGTAGACTTCTCCCTCCCTTGGGAGATTGGCGAGACTTTTACTGTCCGATTCCCCAACCAACCACAAAAAAAATTTGGTAAATAGTCTTTTACTTGATTTAAATCAATCTAAATGTTTGTTGTGTTCCTTGTTCTCATGCCTCCTCTACGCTAGACCGCTCTCGACTCTCTTGTGTGTATGCGCGCATATACTATACACTCTGTTTTTATAGTTGTCGTACCTGGCTCCGTTCAGATAAATAAGTAAAACTTGTTTATAGCTGTCGTACCAGGCTTGGTTTAGGTAAATAAATAGAACTTTTGTATAGCTTTTGTACCTGGCTTCGGACAGGTAAATAAATAAGTATAAATCTATTTATAGCTGTTGTGACTGGCTTCGTTCCCAAGGTAAATATGTAGAAAAATGTATAGCTGTTGTACCTGGCTTCGTTAAGGTAAATAAGTAAAACTTAATAAGCAATAAAATTACCGGGAATGCGATTAAAATTTACCGGGAAAACCGGGAATCATGCATGATTTTTTTTTTGTCCCTTGGCTGGCCACCCTGTAGAACCTTTTAGGTTTTTTTTATTATTCTTGCATTTCTGTAGCCTAGGGTCGAATAGTAAACTTGCGCCATAGCCTAGCCTATACAGTGATTTTTAAGTTTTATAACATTGTTGGGCGCAACTTTACTATTCGACTCTAGGCTAACCTAAAGCTAACAGAAATGTAAAAATAATTTTAAAAAATATATATCTTAAAGGTTCTAACCTAACCTATTTAGTCACAGTAAGTATGTTTACCTGTATTCAACATTTAACAGTAGAATGTAAAACAACGTCGTTGTCTGCAAAAATATTAGGCTAGAGTCGAATAGTAAAGTTACGCCCATTGTTGTTACTACTTGATGGAAATCAGCTGTCCTGCAATTATCGACTAACATCGGGCCATGTGATCTTTCATGTGTGTAGTACGGTAACAATAATCTATGTAACCTAGATAAATAATTAGATAAATTATTTTAGGCCTATCTAATCTAATAAAAGTTTTTCATAGAATGCTTTAGCTTTTTGTAGGCCTAGGTGGTTTAAAAATATCTTAGCATTAAATTAAAAATGTTTTCTAGGCACTGTATGTATTTTTTCTTTAGGTACAGTAGCCTAGTTTTTAGTCTAAACTATATTTTTTTTTTAAATTAGGCCTATACATTTTTAAAAAAATTTTACATTGTGGTAGGCCTAATACAATCTCAAGTAGCCTAGGCCTAGGCTATTTTTATTCATTCATGTAAAAAAGAAAAAAAAATTATATTCAACTTCCTTTATATCTAATAACCTAAAGTTATTAAATACCATGACTGTGAAGTTAAATCATCGGATAGGTCATGGCGGTTTTGGTTAGGGGTTAAATTTATTGTATGACCCTTGACTGATTTTTTGCAGACAACGGCATTGTTTTACATTTGGCAGTTAAATGACGAATACTAGCAAACATACTGTGACTAAAGACTATTATAAGTTAGAACTTTAGGCTATTTTTTTATTCTTGCATTTCTGTTGGTGTAGGGCCGGTTAGGGAGCTACGCCAGGTTCTGGTGGCCAAAGCGTTAAAGTAGATATTGAACTGAGTCTAAATACACAAACTTACCATCAGTTTGCACTAATCACTCCACAGACACCAAAGAAAATAAAAAAATATCAATTGTAAACAAAATAGAAAATTGACAGGACAAATGTAGCCTAGATTTATCTCCTCGGCTGATAATTATGCAGACGACATTGTTTTACGTTCTACTGTTAAATGTTGAATACATGTAAACATACTGTGACTAAAGACTATAAGTTAGGACTTCAGACTATATTTATTTTTATTTTTGCATTTCTGTTACCATAGGTTAGCCTAGGGTCGAATAGTAAACTTGCGCCAGTGTGTTTTGTGTTTTGAAAAATAGGCTACTACTCAGTAAAAAAAATTAAAGTCTACTTAAGAAAAATGTGAAACAGTTTATGTCTAAGTATTTTAACATGACTGTAAAGTCCTACTTTAAAACCACTTAGAGTTATAGGTATAGTAAATTCACGCCAAGAATGTCAGCGCGTTAGTTAACAGTTCAAATATTACGTGAATTACCCTAACAAAAAATAATTAAATTTGTATTCATTTTGAAAAGGTTAGTTTAGGTTTGGTTTTTATAAATATTATTTTTTTTAGGTTGCAACCTAAAAAACCCTAAACTAACTTCAGTCGCAGTATGTTTTTAGTTTGTAAACATTAACTTATCAGTTAGTAGCACTTCTTACTAGGCCTATTAAAAAAAAGTGCTTATCTGGCAATGTTGTTAGTTAGGCCTATTAAAAAAAAGTGCTTTTATCTGGCAATGTTGTTATGTTGATCAGCTTAAGCAAGATGCCTGAAGGTTTGATAAGTTAATTCAGCTATTTCACTTTTGGTTTTGTTATTTCTATTAAATTGTTCATATTTGACTTACATCATCACTAAATGGATTGTAAACTTTCATTATATTTTAAAGTAAAATGTGAAGTTTTTCATTCTTGAGAAATGTATGGGGACACTCATCTACATTAATAATACCAAAGTTTATTATTTAGATTCATTTTAGTATTGAAATAAACAAAACCTAAGTTAAACTAATTTAAAGTTGCCAGGATGCATCTTTCTATAAATTTAAATAACAAGTGATTGTAACATAGGTGTTCAGTGAAAACCCGTTACTTGGATCGGACGTTCTACAGATTATAAAAGTATTTCTTCTCTTAATAAATGCCCCACTTGTTGGGCGTCAAATTTATAAAAGTATTTCTATTTCTTTACTGAAACAATATTAAATAATATAGTCTTTCTTGCTTTACAATTTTTAAATTATTTTATTAAGAGTTATTTTATCTTTACAATATAATTACAATTATTATTTATTTTCTATGAAATATATAGAGCACTTAATACAATGGGTCAATTAAATTATTAATTATAGTTTTATAATATTTCTTTAAAAATATCTTATCTCGGGTCTTTTTTAGTTTGTGGCTTTGATTTATTAAATGTGCAGTTACTATTTTAATATTATTTATCTTATGTTCTAAATTGTGTCTAAAATACTAAAAGGTTTGAAAGTTAATTTTATGCTGATGTCAATGACGTGATAAGTTCAATTTGAAAAGTTCACTTTAAGAAAATATAAGGCTAGATATTACCTTGAAATTAGGTTTAACTTGTTTATATTCTTCAGGTATTTACTGATCTGTTTAAGTTTATTTAATTTTCTGGCCTGGAAATCATATAGCTTTTTCTGTTCTACAATTAAAACTGCCACTTAATCTCTTGTTCGTACACTCTGTCTATTAGGCATTAAGCTTTTATTTAAAACTTATAATTGTTTGCTAAATCTTGTTTTTGCCGTTTATTTACATCACTTATACTTTTCATATTATTTTGATTGATATTTAATATTTGAAACTGCTTTTAAAAGTTATTAATTTTCAGATATTCGTTTACTTATAATACACTGTTTTATATGTCACTGCCTTCCTAGCGATAATCGATTTTGCCGTTTTACGTTCACTTAAATTTCTAACACCTCAGCTGTGCTTGTATTTACATTTTGTTCTTTCAAAAGTTAATTTATACAATCGCAATCATCTTTGATATCTTAATTTAACTATACATTATGCTAATTGATACATTAAAACTAATTGTCTACACGTTTAATAAATTTAACATTATTTACAATGGTGAAATGTGATCGAATCTCAATTTGAGGTTATGCTCTAATACATAATTGGTTACTGTTTCTTATTGTTGTTTATAAACATATTATAAGAAAAAGGTAGGTTTTAATTTTAAGAAAAGTAAGTTAATTTTAATTTAGTTATCTACAGTTACCTTTTGTTGTTTTAATATTTTAAAATTTATAGCTATTTGTCTTGAACAATTCTGCTAGGCTAGGCCTATCTCCTTCATTTAAAAAAAACAATGAAAACTTTATACAGTAAACTCTCGATTATCCGCGGGCAGTTTATCCGCTTTGCGGATTATCCGCGGTGTCCACGGTAAAAAATTGTACAGTGAAAAAATGCACAAAAACTAGTTTTTAAATTGGAAAATTACGTTGGAAATGAGTTTCCTAAATACAGTACTGTAACTTATTAAAAGTTATCATAAATAATAGAATAATAAACTACAATAGCGTATAGTACAGTATAAAGTACAGTAAATAAGCCCAAATACAAAAGCCCGGTGACAGGTGGTGCAACTTGTTTGTTTAGTGATCGTGCGTGCACCTGATAGTGAGTCATCCACGGTCATTGCCACCTGCCTATTCTCCGTTGACACCCCTACTTCCCCCCCTTCCGACCCTTCCGCAGCTTACCTAACACATCAGTTTAACGCAATCGTTCAAACTGTTTGAATCATTCGTGAAGTGTAAAGTTAGAGTGTGAGTTTTTAGTGTTGTGCGTTTTGTGTGAAGCTAAGCTGTTAATTTTTTAAAATGGCAGATAAAAATAAGAAAGTGGTTTTGTCAATGCAAAATAAATTAGAATTAATAAAATCAATTGAAAATGGTGCGTCTAATAAACAAATGTCCTTGCGCTACGGGATAGGAGAAAGCACCGTAAGGGACATAATGAAGCAAAAGGACAAGTTAATGCAATTTGCGTCCTCATCAGACAATACTTTGATAATGAAAAAGAGGAAAACCATGAAAAATAGCACCTATGAAGAACTAGATTCGGCTCTTTTAGAGTGGGTATGTCAAGTAAGAAGTCAGGGCCAAGTCCTATATCAGGGCCTATCATTGCTGCTAAGGCAAAAACTTTTTTCGAAATGCTTTATTTAGAAGGAAATTTTGAAGCATCATCAGGTTGGTTATCTAGGTTTAAACAACGTCACGGGATAAGAGAAATCGAGCTTCACGGCGAGAAATTGAGCGGCGATGAACAGGCAGCAAGAGATTTCCAATCTGATTTTGAAAAATTTTTAGAGTCAGAGGGTTTAACATATGAACAGGTATACAATGCTGACGAGTTGGAAATGTTTACCAACAAGAACCTTGGCATTTGAAACCGAGAAACGAGCTGCAGGACACTAGTCAAGTAAGGAGCGGATAGCGATTATGTCATGCAGTAATGCATCAGGATCACACAAATTAAAGCTAGTAGTGAAAGGAAAGTCCAAAAAACCAAGATCTTTCAAAGGAACAAGGGCCGAAAACCTTCCAGTCCACTACTACAACCAAAGAAAAGGCTGGATGGATCAACAAATATTTAAAGACTGGATGGATCAACAAATATTTAAAGACTGGTTCGAAAAAAAATTTGTTCCCCAAGTTAAAGATCACCTTAAATCTCAAAACCTACCCCAAAAGCTGTGCTTCTTCTTGATAACGCCCCGTCCCACCCCGGGGAAAGTGTGTTAAAATCGGAAGACGGAAACTTTGAAATCGGAAGACGGAAACTTTGTTGTTAAGTTTTTGCCTCCTAACGTCACAGCTCTTATACAACCTATGGATCAAGGCGTGATTGCTTCAATGAAGAAAAACTACAGAACCAGTTTGCTGAAAAAAAGGATTGAAGAAGGGGAAGACCTGAAGACGTTCTTCAAAGACTACACAGTTCTTGACAGCATTTATAACATTAACAATGCTTGGGGGTGTGTGAAGCAATCTACTTTAGTGAAGTCCTGGCGAAAGATTTTACCAACTGTGGAAATAGGTCAAGAGGGGGACGAAGATAAAGATGACGTGCCTCTTAGTATTTTAGCTAATTTAGCTAAGTCTGTTGATGGAGGTGTTAGTGTGGATGAAGGTAACATCGTTGAGTGGATAAACTGTGACGCTAATGATCCGGGCTTTGAACACTTAACAGATGAACAAATCGTGGAAGGATCACAAGGTATCGTTTCGGAAGAAAGTGAGGTGGATGAAGAATAAGATCGGGTGCAAAAGCAAGTAAGCCATGACATAGCACTAGGGCACGTTGACGGACTCATTCAATATCTCGAGGAACAAGACGATTCATCGCTTTGTGACAAAATGGTGTTAAAGAAACTTCAGTCACAGATAAAGTGAAGAAACAAAAACGGTTGACCGATTTTTTTGTAAAACACTAAACAAAAAGTTCTGTAAATATAATAATGTACACAACATAGTGTTAGTTTTTTTTACGTAGTTTCTTTTATGTACAATACACTGGTTTAAAGCATTTTTGTGTTGTTTTTTTTTTTTTTAGTACCTTTGGCTATGTTTAGCCACTATCTGCAATCTTGCGGAATATCCGCGAAATTCGATATCCGCGGCTGTCAATTCCGCGGATAATCGGGAGTTTACTGTATTACATAAAATGAAATCAAAATCTTACTCATTTAAATGTTACAAGATGGAGTGCGTTTCTGAAGCGGAAAACACAGCGATGCCTGCGACAACGAACAACCAGGAGTACTACATGCGAGTCTCGCCGACTTCCAACGAGTATACCAGAGTAGTGGCGAGGAACGAAGTGGAGCCTACGGTCGGCATGCGGCCCGCCGTGACGATCAAGCCGAGGAAAACCAATTTCACCCAGAAGGAAGTGGAAGTGTTACTGACCGCCGTCGCTATAAGACGGGATACTGTGTTGTTCGGAGTGGCGGGCGGACAGGTATGGGCCCAAGCGTGGCAGGACATCGCCCTCGAAGTGTCTTCGGTGGAAGACATCTGCCGGACGGAAAGTGATGTTAGGAAAAAGTGGACTTATCTGAAATGGGAAGCGAAAAACACGAGCAAACCCGACAGAAACCCGACGAGTAAGGCTGTGCAGGAAATTCTCACCGGCGGAGATCCCGAAGCCTCGGCTAAAGCGAAATCGCTTCTCGAAAAAGTTCTTGGACCCAACGCGAGTCCGAATTCACCGATTCCAAATCCGGCTGCAACAGCGCCTGGGCCTAGTCGCAGTACAACCTGCCATGGAGGTCCAACGACGACAGCTCAGCCGACTCCAGTACAAACTCAGCCTTCGGAAGTCTGTGTGCGGTGGAATTCTTACCACCTTAACATGCAGGCAGTATTCTTTAGCCTGCTGAGCAATGAACAGTTCGTAGATGTGACTCTGGCCTGTGAAGGTCAGAGTATAAAATGTCACAAGATCATCTTGTACGCCTGCTCCCCCTACTTTCAGCAGGTTCTGAGCCAAAATCCATGTCAGCATCCGATCGTGCTCATGAAGGACTTTTACTTCTGGCAAGTACAAGCGCTGGTAGAGTTCATGTATCGGGGAGAAGTAAACGTTGCCCAGGACAAGCTTCCTTCTCTGTTGTCCGCAGCAGGAGCTCTACAGATTAAAGGTTTGGCTCATCCTATGACCACCACCACCACCACCAACACTGTACGTGACGAAGATTCTGTTCCTGTCTCAAGTGCTTCTGACCCTGTTGTTACACCTCATCGAGCTGCGGATGAACCACAACAATCCAGTTTGATTCGTAATCGTAGACGCCACTCTTCTTCCACACCTGAATTACTTCGACATTCTATTGACATAGGCAGACCCACATCAAGTCCATCGTTACAACCGATATCTAAATTTCCAAATGAACAAAAACCATCCAATAAACGCAAAACTGAATCTACTGACACCAAGGACATCCTTTCTACACTGAGTGAACCATATGAAGTAAAAATGATAAAAACAGAATCTCCATTAGAGGACGGTGAACATGGTCAAATAAAAGTGAAAATGGAACCGATCGAAATAAAGGAAGAGGTTGACATGGATGTTGAGAATGGGGAGAATTACGATTTTGATAGTACCTTTGTTGATGAAGTCTTGGGAGCAGAGCTCAGGATTGTGGAAGAGGAAGAAGGAGGGGAGGAAGAACCCGGAGGCGAGGGCGAAAAACAAACTGATAACGGACACGAAGAACAATTTGACAATGAAGAACAATCTACAGAAATGGAAATAGCTGACACACTAATTCTCAGTAGCGGAAAAACCAGCGGGATCAGAGAAAAAGCTATCCAAGAAGTTCGAGGATTTCAGAAGTGATTATTTGATTGAATTAATAATTTAAATTGTGTTTTCTATTGTAATTGGTTTTTTATTTAATACGTTCTGTTACGTATTTTGCTTCATAAAGAATTAAAAATTAAAGATTTTGAAAATTGATAACGTCTACATCATTATCATTCACATGATTTTTTTTAACTTCTTAATAATAAGTTATGCTCTTAAACAAAATACTGCGATTAGTATTTTGAATGTTTTATCGTTTCCATCAAGAGCTTTTATAATACAAAAATATTTTAAACCGTAATGGTTGTAAGTAAAGACATAGCTTCAAATGTATCCCTTTAAAAGTTGTAATATTTATTAATTTTTTGACAAATAAATGTAATCGATAGAGTAAAGCCTTGATTATCCGAGTTAACTTTAACCTTTTCACTGCGTCATAATTTTCATGCACTACTTAAATATTGCACTTTTTGACCAAATTTTTTATTTACTTTTTTCTTAGTTTTTATTTTTTAAATATCTTTATTTCTGTATTTTCTATCAATATTATATTACAATTTTGCAAAATAATAATAGTTTAAAGGTGTATTTTGTTTTGTTTTTTTCACTGTAAAACATGGTATTTTCCCTGTAGGTTACCAGTACTAAAAACACAATTTGCAGTTTTGTACTCATGAATATATTATTTATACTGAAATAAATATTTTATCTTCTGCAATATAAATACAGAAATGTAATATAATAAATATAATTAGTAATACAAATATATATACATACATTTATTTTCTTACTTACTCCGATAAATCCATAACAAATAATTTATAATTTACTAGTTATAACCTACAAAACTGAGAGTTTAGAGTCACCGATATCATTACACGAAAATTAAAACTAACACTAAAACTATTGAAAGAAAACTTTATATCTACATTTATTATGATTTAGTTTTAAAAGTTATTTATACTCATAAACAAATAATAATTGTAAACTGAATGAACTAAAAATCACTTGTAAACATACAGTAAACAAATCTAGTATCAAGCATATACTTAAACTGTCAGCAGTAGAACAATGAACAAACAAAGTTAAAATATTTTTTTAGAGAGTGCAGCACATTACGGAGTCTATAGTGAATAAAATCGTCTAAAGAAGTTACAGAAATGTTTTTCTAAGGCCGTGGACTTAAGTCGATTTACGCACTCAATGGAAAGTGTGTCAAATCGACTACAGTCGATTTACGTAGCGAAAAGGTTGAGCAAACCTACCTCGGATGCACGGAGCAGCTTTGTAAACTCGGAGCAGTAAACTTGTATTGATGTAGTTTTGGTCCAAACCGGTGCCGGATATCATTGAATCACGCTTAGAAATACAGTATTAAATCAATTATATAGATAAAAGTCAGATTTCAATGTTGTATCTCGTAAAACTCAGTTGCCGCCATTATTTATTTATGTTCAACTTTGCTTAAGGACGCGCTCTACTGCGCATCTTGTCGACGCACCCACGCACAATTGTAACAATAAACGTTAAAAGCAGGTTCACCATTTTGATTGGTATATCAAAGCTGACTGGCGCGCTCTTGTGCGCATCTAGTTTACGCACGAAGCAGTAAGAATATTTTTCAATAACTGTCATTTGTCACGTACACAGGATACAGGAGGAAAACTGATTTTCACCCCTTACACAGATAGCCGCTTACTCGAAAGAGTCGAACGCTACATTCCAATAAGGATATTATTTATAAACAAAATTAAACTTATATCTAATTTAAAGGTCATCATAAGCAATGACTACATATCAATACGACGAACAGTTTAAATGGGCAGAATTCAGCCCAGGAAAGTAGGTATATAAGTTAGTTCATGCA